>CP045907.1:10505961-10518107 GCA_013387185.1 Caligus rogercresseyi
TTTCCGTTCAAGGAACGTTGATTTTTAAATAAAAGTTCTTAAGATGGAGATAGCCTGCAAACCAGTAAAAGCATGCACGGTATCATGTATAACTTTACCACAGTCTTTGCACGGTCGAAAGAATTTTATACACCTCCAATAATTCTGAAGCTGTTCAGTAAATTTCCTACCATCTAAATATTTTTAATGAGTCTAAAATTCTAAAAATGCCATTTTTGGGGGAGATTAAGCTCTCTAATATATGCCAATAAAATTCTTTGGTGCTTCATTTTTTAAATTTGTATTTAAATTCATTTTAAGATGCCAAGGCATCGGAGAACAAAATTCCTAGGAGATCTGTTAAGAGGAAAATAAAATCTATATCTCTAAAAAATGAATCACTCTCTACGTCGTGATACTAAAAATTTTTCTCCAAGAGCCTTCTCTTCCCAAGAAGCGGAGGGAACAGGTTGGGGGAAAAGAAAGGTTTTTTATTTTGCCAAATAATATCCATCACGGAGTGGTTCTTTAAAGATTGGATAAACATTTCAGATTTATCTTTGTGCAGCTCCCCACTCTGAGGAAAGCAAGATATTTTGGCATTAGTTAAGACGTCCCCATCATAAGTCTAACATGAAGAGAGTTAGAGGCAGAGAAGTCTCCTCCACTCCTGATGAGGTTTTGGAGACAGATTAAATAAATCTTCACATATTATTGCGGGGCCTTTTTGGTATGGTCTTATATAAGATCTGGGAAGAGCCACTTTTCTTCCTCAGTTGGGCTTTTTTCAGCAAATACAGAAGAAGCAACTGCCTTATATAGTACTAAAGGTACACTTGTGAGTTGTAAGCGTCAATCCTCTTCTGTAAGTTCCAATTTCGCCAGATACTGATATATTTTTAGATAGTAGCATTGATTTTCCGCCAATTATTTTCGTGCATTCCTTGCCTCTCCCAGACAATGCCAATAATTTCCACTCTACTTTTACAAAAACAGTTCCTTACTCTTTTTCTTCTTCCGGCTTCCAACACCCAATAGGCAAAACAAATGTTTTATTCTCATTAATTTGAAGTCCGGAGACTCTTACCATATTTACGGAAGAAGTTCAAAATGACAATGACCCTTTTACACAGCTGAAATTCGGAATTTGCCTCTACAAACATTGTCACGTCATCTGCATAAGCATCAACTAGATGAAGTTCATTATAAAACTTATCCCATCCTTTATATTTTTTATTTAACTGAAGCAAAAGATCCTCGATAGCCATGATAAATAACAAAGGCGCTGAAGGACATCTTGTCTGCAGCTTCTTTTTAAAACAATCCGTCTACTCTTCGTCCCATTTAACGAAATTGTAGACGAACCATTCCAAATAAGAGCTCTGACTGGATTAAAAAACTTCGAGGTAAGAATTTCTTAGAAGCCTTCAACACGTGAACATGATGAATCGAATCGAAGGCCTTCGAGAAATCAATTCCGACAATAGCCACGTACTTATTTATTTTACTATGGAGTCAATGGCAGTCTGAATGTTTCTCGAGATATACGGAATCTTCCGATTATTCAAAAACATTTCTGCGTTACTCCGATCCATTGGCTAAGAAAAGGTTATATTTTACTAGCAAGGATTCCGACAGATCCTATAAGATATGTTAAGGATTGTTATAGGACGCAATGATTAAAATGCATACCATCGCCTTTTTAAGTATGACAGAAATTCTACCTTCCGTTAGTGCTTTAGGTAGCGTTCCATTTACTTCCTTAGAATATCCAACCTAGCAAGGTAATGGGATAATTCATTCGCCACGACTTAACTATACCAGCTGTCAAAACATCTGGACCAGCCGCCTTGTCAGTTTTGATTTTGGGTTGTGATGTACTCCCTGATATTATCCTCAGTAAATATTTAATCGTTGGCGTACAGTAGAGTCTTTTAGAGAAGTAGCCCTATCAGTATTGACCACAATTTGAAACTTATGTAAAAATATTGTAAAACAATCAGTTTTTGTCAGTACCTTGCCGTTGTCCACTATCCTCTTTATGCCATTAGCAGGATATTTTCCCTTATAAAAAAGGAAATTGAGTCTTGAATTATGGTTATTTTACACCTCAACCTTTTCTTCCCTTCTATCTGCACTATCTCTGCAACTTTGAAAGTGTCGCTATGTCTGCGTTATTGAACGGACAAAAAGAGAATTGTTGCTCAACATTTTTCTACCGACTTTTGAAACACTACGCTTTCTTATTTTTCTCCTTAAGATATTTCGCGACTGTGGATCGAATAACCTGTATAAATGTCGAATATACATTTTTTTTGCAGATAAATCAGTAATATGAAATTTGCTTAAATATTCCTCAGCCAAGAATCCATTTTGGCATAGAATATCGGCGACGATTTTACAGTTGAACGAATACATATTATTTTTATGATCGGACGATGTCTCGGGACGATAGAAAGCATTTACTATTGTCCTTTGAATTGTCAGAGAAACAAGAGCTAAATCAATTCGAGAGATGTCTGATCTGCCTTTCTCCATGATACGCTATCGTCTGGTGAAAGTTTATTTACAAATCCACAAGATTGAATCTATCACATAACTCACCCATAATTTTTGAATTAGCATAACGGGATGGAGGCTTATCGAAGTCAACATTTAAATCGCCAATTAGTATAAAAGGATTGGATCAGTCTTTTGCAAATTTATAATAGCATGAAAAAAAGAAGAAGATGCTTCATTAGGGCCATATAAATTAATAATAGAAAAAGTGAAGCCATTGTAGTAAGAAGGATTTTATTCCAGTCACTTTACCTGAATACTTTTTGACGAACTTTACCCGCTCTACCTTTTTAGAAGTGTCAGCACGCCTCTATTAATATTATTACCCGTAAAATAGAATAGTATTTTCTTGGTAGACATAAAGGGCAATTTAAGTTGCATGAACCAGATCCACTCGATCTTTTGTCTTGCAGACACAAAATATCTGGGTTCATGACAATAAGTGTTTCATAAGTGTATGCCTGGAATGGCGTTATTTACCTCCTCTTGTGCTTAGAGACAAGATTTACTTATTCCCATATTAGTTTCATTGTATGGCTAACTTGTTCATGATAGAAGTCCGTTATTTCCATTTGGTCATAAGCATTGAAATTCTTATGCCTTTCTTTGAAAATATTTTTTAAATTAAGAAGGGAGAGTAGCATATTCACTTAAAGATCATTGGTACAACTATGATGTTTATTGCCTTCATCCGGAGACATATCACAGTCGGACTGCCTTCTTTTTCCTGTCAAGCCCGAATGAGTTCTGAACTCCAAAATTGGATTGGGGTCAATGTGGCTTTTGGACAATCTTTTTTTACTCCTCTTCCATTTTTGGTCATTGAAAGGTCTGTCCTTGTGCAATCCACCATGTTTTCCTCTAGGACTTCTCGAATTACTTCAGGGGTTTGTCTACAGCCTACTTCCTTCAAATCTATATCGGCAGGGCAGGAGTGATATATTATTAGTGGCTCTAATTTCAGGTTCATCAATCGCATTTCACTATAAAAACTGTATTTGAAGGAATTGTTGTGATCTTCATTACACTAGTGAAGAGGTTTCTTACTTTTCATTACAACTAACTGTAGTAGTTAAGACTTTTTCTTGAGGCCATGTTCTACTGAGCGCACTTCCGTTATCTCCTCGTGTTCATTCTCGAGAGGAGTATCTTCCTCAATTCCAACAACGGTGTTTGATTCATTATTGATAGAGTCTCGCCGTTCCATCAAAATAGCTTTAAGACCTTTTCGTAATCTTGTACTCCAATTCTTTGATTTTTACAATAATGACCCCACTGAATACGATTGAGCTACCTTAAACTTCAGTTTGATTAAGACTCTGTTAAAAGGCATTATTTGAGGTATCAGTCCCGGATTAGCAATAATTTCCACTATATAATCTCCATCAATTCAAATGTCTTTGTAACTCCCATACTTTTCTCTGCATTCTTGTCTAGGGGATTCTTTTTGAGATAATGACGGAGCACTTCCCCAAATTGCTTGAACCACTCCACTGCTTCCCTTCATCCACTCGCTTGAATGATTTTACCATATTGATTCAAAACTTTTTTTGTTGTCTATGGATACTTTTTCAATTCCTTTAAGCCTTACTACAATGTCAATGTTCTCTCCATTAGAGTTTGTTATATAATCATTTTCAACTTTCTTTAGGGTCTCCTGAGGTGTCTTCAGCCCACATTTTGTTTGATCATTCATCAATTTTATATATTGCATAATAAGTCTTCTTAGGGAGTAAATTATGTTTTTTTTTAAATTGTTGGAAGCCATTAAGTCATTTAAAACTGGAACTTTCCATATTTAAAATGAAACAAATATACTTATTATGTATGATTTAACAAAAAAAAAGGCAGATATAAATCTCTAAGTTAACTAATAGAAAGCTAAAACGGCGTGTAATATATAATGTATAGGTTTATTATTTTTGATACTATTTAAATAAATACCAAACAATATACAAATTTTATGATTGAATTTATGGAATGTATTATAGTTATGCAGTTTCTATACGCCATATACATATGTTATATAGATACTAAAGATCTCTTAAGGAAAGTGTTGACAATAATCGAATACAAATGCTTATAATTTGAAATCTTATTAGCTCAAAATAGACAGCAGCCCCATGGGCCACAAGGATATAATTCATTACGCCATCAATCCAATAGTTTATGCCATACTTGCCAAGACGATGCGATACAACTATGTCCCTTAGCGAAAAGCCGAAGGCCCTTGTCGAATACATAGTTGGAAGGGTTATTCGGGGACTGATTGAATTAAGGTTCTATTTTATACTTATATTCTAAATTTATAGTTAAACAACTGGATTGATGGTTGTGGTAACATACAGACCAAGGCAATAGAAAGAGCTTCAAAAATGAGAGAAAAATGCTTCATAGCTAGATGATAAAATCTCTTAGTTGATGAGCCTTCATTTTATTCTTAGTATTCATTTGTTATTATCTCTACTCTAGCAATGCTGGACCAAATTTTTGCTAATCTCCTACACAAAAACAACGTTTATTAACCCTCCAGCCTTGTTCTTAGAAAGCCTTTAATAGAAATAATCTACCTTTATCTCCTTACTTAAAGTAAGAAGCTAAAAATATTTAACTATACATGGTTTTTGTTGTTTATTTGAGAGTAGGATCACTAAGTAAATATAACAGATTTTTTCATCAAGGTTCTTAAGCTACCGAATAACTGGATTCTAATAATGAAGGATCTATGAAAGGAATTCACAGTTCAAGTTGCAAGTGGGGTCTAATTGTATAGTGTTTAGCTTGCATTATAACAACTGTAGCAAATTATATAATAATACGGTGTATACATTTGTAGATTGCATCTATTCTAAAAAGATTATTTTTAATTAACAAAAAAATATGGATCAGGCCAATGAAGGACAAATTACGCTTTGATAATCTTTATACATTCAAAAGAAAAAATAATCGCTCAAACGTCTCTAAGGCGATTTTGTGGTATTAAATGCTAAAGCAAGAATAGGGAACAAACTAACTGAGATTTTAAGTCTCAATGATCTCCGTGGAATTATCCTAGCAGCCGCCGCCAGAATTGGAGCCCTCACCCTCGAAATCCCTTCCAAAACCAACAACTCGTGGACTCTCGCTTCGAGGGAAATAAAGTCTTGCCAACAAAGTGTCACATCCATTTTAATATCGCGAAAAAGTTATAAGAAAATATTAGCTCTTTGGCTTTTCATATCTGTTATAGTCTTAATTCAACATGATATTTAATTATTAAATTTTACACACCTCATTCTATTATACTTATTAAATCAAGCCTAAAATGTCTTCTTATTTAATTTATACATACTTCGAGTATTATTAAGAGCTGAAATACAAGGGAGAGGGATACGAATCGAGGTCGATTTTTGTATCCAAGTTGGAATCGAACACACGATATTAGGTCATACCCTATTACAAACAACCAGTTTTTTACTCATTCTACAGCCAATCAGGTAGCCAATGTTACCATTTCTGAGAACTGCTGGGATCTGCTTTAGCTCTGGAGGATGTTAGTAAATGCATTTTATATTCATCATTCTTTTAAGGCAAAAAAATCATACTTGGTCAATAAGTGAGAGAGGTCAAATCACTCTGCCAACGACGCTCACAAATATTATATTTGTTCGACATGTACTGGTGATATCTAAAAAAGTTATTGCAGCCGAAGAAACAAATATTTTTTTAACGAATCATTACGAATGAGTGTATTGGAGGTTAAACACTCTGCGATGTGAGCTTTAGAGCTAGCAAGTACAAAGCTCAGAGCCTTGGATTCGGGAGATACAGTCGTTGCCTTTAGAGGATAACCAAATAGAATATAGGCAAATAAAAACTTTGCCTCATTTTCAGAGCTGTATAAATGACTTATATTATGGGTGACGAAAGCACGAAAATACGACAGGGCATGGCAATCAGCGAAAGCGTGAATGATCGAATTATAGATTTTCCGCAGTCCTTACAAGGAAAGTTGAAAAAGATGCAACCGGTAGAGATTTGAAATTGTGTGGTGACTTTTTTGCTATCCTTAACGTTGGTTGATTCCATAATTATTTTTTCCCATCTTTGCGCAAGATTTAGGTCTTGAATAAAAACCTGGCAGATTTTCTTAGCGTCCTCGTCGGGTCCAGGCCTTTTACTTAATTTAATATGCCATGGAGTAGGGGATATATGGAGCCTAGCTACTCTAGAAGTGGGAAGTAAAACTTTCGCACTAAGACCACAGTCTACATCTTTTTTGAAATTGTGGATGATGAAAGTTTCTGTTCTAAAGGCTTCCAATTCCAAGCTCTGGGGAGTTGCATGTTGCCCAAAAAGGCCCTTTTCTTGGAGCTATGGTGAAGAATGTCTAAAGTAGAGGAAAAGTCGTAAGTTGGCGTAAGACTCCATAATATTCTTTGACATGAAGCCCATATCGGAGAATTTTTTATTAGCACATTTGAGGCTAGGGTACCCATCATTCAATTGGAGTAGATATGGCTATTAGAACTGTTGACCTCCACTCCTGCTCTGGGTTGAACGAAAGATCGATGAAAATTTCTTGTACATTTTGGCAATACTTTGGAAAGTTGCACCAAACCTTCTCCAAGTTTTTTTTAGATCTCTTCAGGAATGAAAGATAACTTTTGTGGAAGAGTTTCTGAAGCCAAGAGTCCTCTCCTCTATCACCCAAAGGGCAACTTTGGTAAACGTTTGCGAAGTAGAGAACTGAGGGAACTAATTTAACATTGTAAAAATCAATTCTTATTTGAAGATTGTATTTTTTCCACTCCATTAGACTTGTTCTAATAAAGTTGGCCAAACTATTTTTATTTAATCCGAATCTCCACTGCGTTTCCACTCAAACCGAGTATGTTTAGACTGTTCCTCACTGGGTAACCCATAATATGTGCATTGTCTTTCGGGCACCACTGTCCCAAGGGGAGGATAGCAGTTTTTTTACAGTTGATTTCCAGTCCAGAGTGTTTCTTAAATCTTTTAAAAAAGGAGATTAGAATGGCCACTCTATTACACAGCTGAAGCTCCGAGTTTCCTTCCATATAAAGTGTGACATCATCTGCGTAAATGTCAAGAAGATGCTTGATTTTCACAAATTAATTCCAAAGCCCGAATATTTGTATTTTAATATCTGAGCAAATTCTTCAATTGCAGCCACGAACAGAAGTGGGGCTAAGGGACATTCCTGTCTACAACCGCGCTTAAGATGAATGGCGGACTATCGAGACCCTCCAAAGTAATGGTCGAAGTTCCATTAAGTAAAATAACTCGGACTGGGTTGATGAAACGGGAAGGAAGTAATCGCATTATTGCACGAATAATACAACGATGATAAGAGTATCAAAAGCCTTTCTAAAGTCAATGGCTATAATTACGCCAAATTTTTATTAAAGTCCACCAAATTTATACTAGCACTGTAAGTTCCGAGCTATATCGGATATTTTGCGTTGCTTCAAAAAGCCTTTCTGGTGTCATCCATTGTTTTATTAAGCAGAGGCTCAATTTGCTTAGCAATTACTCCAGCCAGAAACCTGTACGATTAATTTAAAACCGTGATATGCCTCCAGTCCCCAATTCAATTGCCCTCACTGTTTGGGAATCAAAACAATACGACCCTTAGACACATCGTTCGGCATTTCACCCATTTTTTCCATTTCTCTGCCCACTTTTAAAAGAAAAGGTATACACTCCTCTTCAAATATTTTAAAGAACTGACCACCAATCCCGGCAGGACCTATGGCTTAATTTCCTTTAAAATACTTAAAATATACTCATGTATATAATCCTTTGTAAAGAGTGCACAGTAGGGTCCCTTCTTTCTAACCAGGAAGTCTGGGGCCTCTGACTCCGACAAGGGACTGAAATGATTCATTTAAAGCTTGAAGGATATCTTTTGTGTTAGTTTTTTTTTTTTTTTTTTTTTTTTTTAATATTTATTTATGATCTAAAATATATCTCGAACAGAATAAAATGCACGTATAAAGGATGAATAATAAATGAAAAGTTGATAAAGCTACGTAAAAACAATATAACATTAAAAAAAAACACATGCATTTATAACTTGTCGGAAGAAAAATAAAAGAACTCCCAACCTATCATCCTTCTTTTATGAGATATCTTGAGATAAATAGTGATTTAGAAAACCAGTTGAGAGATCCAATGCGTCATTTGATTCAGTCCACTTGCACTTGAAGGGGAGAGGGCCCGTTGTTTTGAAAACATCCTGGGGATGGAGCGTAGAATTTCCAGGCTTCTTCTGACGAGATCTTGGAGACCCACAGGAAGCCCACCTCCGCACGTTCTTGAGGCGTAGAGAGCCCTCTGCACCGTGGATAAGATGTTCGATCTCGTAAGCTCCTCGTATGTAGGTGATGTGGACACCAGCCAGTCTGTGGGGGTTAATGGTACTCCAAATTCTTCTAGAATAATATCTTCCACAGCTTTTATGACTGGGATCATTCTGTGGCAAAGGTAAAAGAAGTGGAAGGAAGTCTCCTCGACCTCCCCACACCAATGGCATCCTCGCTTCTTTGGGTCCACATGGGATTTATTCAGGAATAAAGAGGACGTGGCGAGACGGTATCGGAACCATTTTTGGTGAGAGTCTGTTAAAGGGTTTCGCATAATAATATTCGGGCACAGGGGGATATTTTCTCAATCTGTAGAAGCCGCAATCGTCTCTTGATGCTAGGAAAAGGACGTTCAGAGCCTACCAAAGACCTTCGAATAGTTTGGTTATCCAATGCCGTAAGAGCGATATAGAAGGGAGTGGGTGGGTCCGATTGATATATATCCCACGGAGGTAAGCGAGCGACGTTTTTGTAATCGCATACTAAGGATATAATTTTTAATATGCATTTTTCTCTGAAGGAATTCCCAACAGATGTGAGGCAACCCTTTTGAAAGAACTCCGAAGAACTTCCCAAAGACCCATTAAAGTTTAGAGGCTCATTCGCTCGAGCAGAGGAAGGACTCTGTGCAAGCTTGAGCCCCGGATTTGGCCATTCTCTTCCAATGAGATCCGCAGGACTTTAAAGACCTGAGAAGTCCAATGGGCCCATGTAGATTCTCTCCTGGTAATTATGTCCTGTAACTTTAAAGAACTTGTTTTTTTATCCTAGAAGCCCAATAGTCTTCACTTCCCAACAATCTTCGCAACCAGGAGAAATTCAGAGACTCCACATGGACTCAACCTCAAGCGATCCCAAGCCCCAATTCGAGATGCTGGCGTTAATTCTAATTTTGAAATGTATGGCTTTGAGCTACCCCAAACAAGGGAAGCCCTCTGCTCATAGATTTCATTGCACAGGGTTTCCGAGAAAGGCAGATATCTCAGTAAGTGGAAATTTTTTGGGAAGACATTAATGTTCCATGCAAGTAGTCTTTCGTAGCGGGCGAGGGGGGTTCTTTTATAAAACGAGACAGCTTTTTGTAGTATATCTATAACTTTAATATTATTTTTTTCTTCTGCTTTGTCCGTAGTACTAGCCACCGTGATGCCAAGGATGCTTGTCGTTTTTACGAAGGCAAAATCCCTATAATCTGTTCTCAGCTATCTCCTCACAGTTTGTCAAGAACTGGGTTTTATGCTTGTTGATTGCGAGACCGGACGAAATTTCAAATTCTTCGAGGATTTCCCAAGCTCTTCTAGTGGAATCTTTCAAGGTTGTGGAGGTCCCGGAAAGAAAAAGGGTGAGATCATCAGCGTACATGATGCTTTTGAAATTTGACTCTCCTATGTTAACCCTTTTATAGATTTATCTTCGGACAACCTTTCCAATAGTCTATTCACTGCGAGTATGAATAGAGAGGGTGACAGCGAATCACCTTGTCTTGCGCCTTTGCAGATATAGATTGCTCGTTGTTTTCCGGAAGGCCCAACCCCGAAGAAGACGTCCGTAATATGGCCGAGATCATGCCCACAAAGCCATCCGAGAAACCATATCATATAGCTGCTCCAGAATGAACTTATGGGACAGGTTGTCAAAGGCTTTTCAAAGTCTACCATTACTGCGGCATAAAGATCTCCCCTGTCTGAACAATCATTGATTGCATCTTGGATAGATATCGGACAGTCTTCGATGTGGCGTCCAGGCATAAAGCCTTTTGGAATGGAGAAATCAGTCGGGGAGAACTCAGAGCAACCTTTGATTTAATATTCCCGTGAGTATCTTGTACGATGCGTTTAGCAGAGAGATTTGGACGGTAATCTCTAATACATCTCCTTTTTTCCCTTTTTTCAGGGCCAATGTTATTATACCTGAGCTCATAAATTCTGGGACGAAGCCTCTCCTGAAGATATCACGGAAAACCCTCTCTAAGATTGGAGCAAGTGGGACTGCAATGTCTTGTAGAATTCATGAGGGAGTCCTGACGGCCCGGGTGCTTATATTTTTATTATAACGATTTATATATTTTATAATTCCTCCCGAGATATCGGGGAATGGAGGTCATATAATTATCCCGTACTCCGAACCGTCTACTGCTTTCTTTGTTTCCTTCTAGGTAGATTAAGAAGGGGTTTCCACTTTTTAATGTCCTTGACTAATCTCCATTCATGGCAAAATTCACACAACTTTTGTTTTATGGAGCATTCCGCCCAACTATAGAGGTTGAGAAATAATTGTAGGCTTCCTCTGACATGGCTATTGGATCAGTAGAGATTTCACTGCCATTTTGAGCTGAGTCATCCGTGTTCTTGCCACAGATTTCTCGAAGTTGTGAATGAGTTTTTCCTTTAATATTAAGGTTGATAATATTTCTTTTCTGCCAGTCTGATCATAGTCCCTCTTTCTCATACCGACAATTTATCGAGTTCCATGTGGCTGCTTCCTCCGCACAATTATTATCATTTTTTCTAATTTAGTCTTTTCTTTCTCTCTTCATGCGCCCGCTTTGTTCTTTCCTTTTTCTTATAAATATTTTCTCGAGCATGATTCAATTTTTTTTTTTATAGCGCATCCCATGATGTCATATATCTTCTTGTTCATATTGTTTTTTGATTCAATCATATTTAGTATTTCTTCCGGCATTCTTCTAAATCAAGAAGGGAAATGTTGATTTTCCAAGGGGATTTTTGGCGATCCTGTTGGCGAAATAAATTTAAAAGATGGGATGATGGTCGGAGATATAGCACAAGGTAGTGTCTTGAACTCTTTTACAAAATTTGAAATGCCATGAGTGGATAGGACATAGTCAAGTCTACTTGCAATATTTTTCTTGGCTTTGTTTTTCCTGTGGAAGGTCATTTTGGTGACTTGCCATCCGCCGGTATTCCTAAGTCAACCAGATTCATTCGAGCCATAATGCTCTCTAAATCCCTGGCATTCGCTAGATTATTGGAGCCTTTGTAGCCGCATGCATCCCTGAATGAATTTCGAGTTATGTTTAGGTCCCCCGCTATGATGATTTCGTTCTTGCTTGAGGGAGTAATTTTTCTATAATATTGGAAAACCAATTGTAGACTCAAAATTTACTCCGTACAACGCGAATAAGGTTGTAGTTTTTTCCTGGAAGCGTAGCTCTAAAATCACGTAGTTTCCTTCCTTGTCGGACGCAACTAAAGTTGGATTTAGGGATTTTTGACCAAA
>CP045907.1:10518207-10557025 GCA_013387185.1 Caligus rogercresseyi
TGGGGACTCTGTCTGGGGTCCCATGGGGTTTGAGTCTACGCTGACATTTTTAGGGAAAAAGACACGCGGCTTAAGGGTTGTGCCCACCTTAGCCTCGGGTGTTCCGCCGCGAGTCCTATGGGATTGAAATCGACCGCCGACTCTTATTAAGGGGGAAACACCCGGCCTAAGACTTTCGTAGACCCTAATCTAACGGAATGCGCCAACTTTAACCGGATGTCCCATGGGTTTGAAATCGACACCGACCTTTCTTAAGAGGAAACCACCCGCCTAAGAAAATATACCCTAATTTAAAGGATTGCACCGGGCTTAGTCGGATGCCCCATGGGTTCGGAATCTACTGCAGACCCTTCTGGGTCGTAAAAAACAACTTTTTTCAACTTTTTTCAGTGTTTTCAGACACTAATTTCGCGTGTGGCCCTTTGCTTTATCTGAGGGTCTAAGGGGTTGGAGTCCACCGCCGACTCCTCTTAAATGTAAAAAAAACTCGGGTTAAGTGGTTTTCAGACCTACATCTTGCAAGATGCATGCCTCATCCGAGAAGACTATGTAAAAATACACGGCTGACCCTTTAAAAGGAAAATGCATTAGCCCAAGAGTTTTGTATAATCTAATCTCGGGGGTACGCCATTCTCAGCGGGGGTTCTATAACGTTGAAATCCACCGTTGCCCCTTCTTAGACGTAAAAGACTTTTTTGAACTCTAAACTAACGGGTTCTATAGGGTATCCAATGGGGTTGTAATCCACAACCGACCCATCATAGGTGTAAGAAATACCCGCTCAAGAGTTTTGTAGATCCGAATCTCGCGAGTTCTATCAATCAAAATGGGGGGGTCCTTTGGGATTGAAATAAACTAAAAATCAAAGGATTGTAGGTTGTTTAGTGTCCGAGGGGATTTCTTTCAACTGAAGACATCTCTTCATCATAGAACTTAGAGAGTGAGGTATCGTTTGTAATACCTGTCTAAAGATTAAAATCTCCGGTTGACCAATTCCTGATTAAGCAGTGCAAAACCCTAAATAAGTTGTTGAAATCCACGCAGCAATCAAGACATTAAAAACAAATGTTTTACATTATAATTAATTGTTTTTATTTATTTTAATGCATTATACATATAAAAACAGGTTCAATGAGCGACAATCAGCTTTTAAATTTGCAGTCCCAATGATTTGAAGAGAGCCGTAAAAGTTATTGTACGATTGCTATTTCTTTAAAGACTAGCAAATTGCAACTCCGCGGCTATGGCTAGGCCCTGCGGGCGGCTGGGTGGACAACGCGTAGTGTAAAGAACCAAATCCTGTCACATTCACGGCGTAGAAATGCATTTTCTGGTTCTCCAGCTTTTGTTCTTGGAGGTGCTTGATGTCTGCCTCTAGCGGATGGCCCGTCGGGTTTAACAGGCTGTGTTCCCGCTCTTTGCATAGTTCGGTAAAGGTCTTAAAGTAGTTAAAATGATTTATTTCACAGTGACGCGTATAACTTCTTGGATTTGTAAGAGATTTTGTAAAAGAGACCATATATCCATAGTAAAAACTCTTTCAAATCATGTTAAAGTAAAATTCTATTAGCTGAATCATTGTAACGACATATTTTAGAAAATGAATAAAATTAATCAGCACTTTTAATACTAATTTTTGATAAGTTTGGTGACCAGTTACAATTATTGCGGGATTTGAAATGAGAACATAAGATATATTAAACAATGATAAACTAAAGTATTATAATTGTTTCATTATTCAAATTTTAAACTGGTCAATTTTCACAAAAAAACATAGTCAACTTCAAAAGCGGACTTCATGGAATAAAAAATATTAGTAATGGGAGTAAATGGCACGGGGGTGGTAGTCCTGTTAGGGTTGATGATCAAGGCTCCTTCACTGAGATGTTACGATCTTCATGTCCTTTGGACTGTTAGATTCATCAGGACATTATGGGCTTATTTCATGGAAATGCAGGACTGAGGCGTTCAATAGCAAATTCCAAAAAGAGGAAAAAGTCTTCAATATGGAGGAGGTTATGGAAGACGGAACTCCAATCACGAAGACGAGGGGCAGGACTCCATTCACGAAGAGGAGGGACGGGGAGACGAAGAAGGAAAATGAGGGAAGGAACTCCTTTGACTGACGAAGACGAGGGGTAGGACTCCATTCACGAAGTAGAAGTTAGGGGAATGTGTCTCTTACTGGGAGGGAAGAGACTCGTTTCTTGGTGTCCAAGGCATTTAACCCGGAGTCCCGGGAAGATAGAAGGAGGGATGGATGGAGGAAGGGATCGAGGGATCTCCAACAAGTTCGAAGTCTAGGCCAGAATGCTTTCATGGCACCCAAAAAAATCGATTCCCAATTATGATCAGTGGAGGCTCTATTATTTAACGATTGTTGATGGTGACGTCACTCTTGATACTCTCTTCCTCCATCAGTTTATGCATATTATATAAGGCTCTATCGCTGGCCATGAGAAGACTTGCATCATCAGTCCTGTATTTCTCTGACGAATCCAATAAGCTCTCTATATCTTTATATCTCTATGATTGTATTTCTATGTTTTTCCTTAAATATTATTAGGTTTAAAGTTGGTGGTCATTATGATACTTATTATTTGAAATATTGTTTATAATAATAAATATATTTGTAATAATCGGCCCTAACAAGGGTCTTTTCTGCTTCTGTTCTGGGGAAAGAGAATAGTGATAACAAGAGCCTGAACTCAATTGCACCATTCACACATTCTCCCTTTCAAACGCCCAAAATATCCCTCGCTTTTCAATATCTGCACATCACTAATCCATGAATGTTTTGCTTCCCTCTACAAGATGATTTAAAACTAGTTGATAATGTGTACGTTTTATAATCTTCAGTTTGTTTAATACTTCTTTGCCATCAGATCCTTCTCAACCATCATATATAGTTCAAGAAACAAGAAAAATTATTAGAAAATGGTCACTCATACTACCACGAAAAAAAAATATGGGAATAAGATCATCTGGAAATGTGACCAGTATTCCTCTCTAAGTTGCCGTGCTCGACTTCATTCCACTGAAGATTGCATAATCAAACGTGTTGGGGAGCACAACCATTCTGGGCACGTAGCGCGAGAAGAGGCCATGCGTTCCATTAATTTAGCGAAAGAAACAGCCGTTTTAACGCAAGAAACAACCCATACTATAGCAACTAATACTTTCGTTTCACCAGCTATATCTGGACATTTACCAAATTTCAATCAACTCAAAAGAACGATTCGCAACACGAGGAAGGCCTTAAGCCAAGCTCCTCCCCATCCAGCTTCTTTAATGGACCTAATTATTGCACCGGAATATGAATTGACTCATGTAGGAGAACCATTTCTTTTACATGATAGTAACGACGGACAGGAACGAACTCTCATTTTCTTCACCCTGAAGAATTTGGATGTACTATCTCGAGCTAGAACATGGTATGCGGATGGAACTTTTAAAGTAGCTCCCCCTTTATTCATGCAGCTTTACTCTATTCATGGAGCCTTTTTTGATGACGTTGTTCCCCTTGTTTTTGTTTTAATGGGAACAAAACGGAGAGGGCATATGATAAGGTTTTGCCAAATTAAAGGAGTTAAATCCAGCTTTAAACCCTACCACCATCATGACGGACTTTGAAAAGCATCCATTAATGCATTCCATAGGGCCTTTCCAAACTCTCAGCAGAGGGCTGCTTTTTTCATTTTTCTCAATGTATTTTAAATCGATTAAGTCTAATGGACTCCAAATTTATACGAGACGATATTAACTTTGCATTAAAAATGAGGATGCTGGCTGCCTGAACATTAAGCTACGGTAAGGTAGGTTTCGTGATCCACCAAGATCCACCGCGCCTCTGTCGATCATTAAAACTGAAGTTACACAATTCTTGTACAATACAGCCCACAAAATAAGCAACCATATAATCCGAAACGCCAATGAGTATTCCAAAGAACATGAGGACGGTCTCTTAGATTTCCTTAGATCAATTGATCCTCTGTTCCCTAGATTCCTCTGCGAGTTCGAAGTGGCCACATACTTCGGGATTACTGATATTATCAGGTTCCAGAATTCCGAACTATCAAAAATCGCTTTTAAGGGATGTATTCCAACCGTTTGGACCAACACTGGTCAAGGGAGAAATTGCAGGCATACTGAATCTGACCACCACAATCTGCTCAAGGAGGAACACAAAAATATGGGACTGCTCTTCGACTCAAGCAGATTATCTGAGAGAAAAGTCCTAGGGTCGAAGACTCTGGGAACCTGATTGAGATGTTCGAATGTTATGACCAATTTAATGGAATCTGGGAATGGTATCATCGAAATGAAGACTCAGAACTGTACATCACCACGTCATCCCCTACGGACTCACCCACAACACAACGATGAGGGGGCCCCTTCCCGCTTACCTAGGATCCAGGACGTCGGAGCGCACAAACATCATGCAGCCGTGCAGATACACGAATGTCCCCCTCCTCAAGAGAGCTACTAGCTTAAGAGATGCAGTTTCCTGGTTTGTGCAACCAACCTCAATGTTAGCCCAGGGCATCAACTAATTGCTTCAATCCCTCACTGGGGAAGACTGGGTTGAAGACATTTCTGGGTTGAAGACATTTATGGGTTCAACGGACTGGATCTACTTTGTATCGGTTTCAACAAAAAGAATGTCGTCGGGAGGGTATACTGCACAAAACCCATCAAAACTCACTTGGATGACGAGCACCACCAACACAATGTCGGATAGGAGGGATAATCACGATTTCATGTTCCAAGTATGCTTGATATACTCCCAAGAAGCTTCGGGAGTATTTGGAGATGCATATCAGCAAGATGCATAAAGTTGTTAACAACTTATCTCCCCTCGAAAGAAATCAAAGACGAATTAAGCGAGATCAAGGATATGGTTTCCTACCTAAAATCAAACGAAAAACCTGTGAAAATTCCACCCTCTTACTTTGATGATCATTACATAACTTCTTCAGAGGGTCAACATGCAGGCAAGCCTTTTCCGGATTGGAAACATGATCCAATAACGAACCAGTGGGGAGCGGAGTTCCAGACCAGTGTCAGAGGCGCAACACTAAAAACCGACGTAACTGGTCCACCGAAGGCTGCAAGATCGATCCAGGTTTCCATAAACAACGCAGCTAGGTCTTTACTTGGCGTAAGGGCTAGCGTTCACATGCAGATCGATGATCTGCTCCACAAGGCCGGACTTCCATCCCTTAATGGGATATCATTTCGGGCTGTGGCTATGGAAACCTGGAAATGCTTTGCAAGCCGGGATGGTAGCAATGGCGACCGAAACCCGGTAGGCAAGATCTTATTCGGTGCCCAAGGTGGGGTCAGATCGACTCGTTCTCGGACTGCCGGCCTCATCCGATCTCCTCTCCCTAAGTCGGTGGCCACATTTGTCACCAGTGCTGCAGCTATTTGGAATAGTAGTCCTAAGTTTCGCAACGCCAAAACCATGAGAGAAGCCTATGTAGTTGCCAAGTCTTTGGAAAAATGTGCCCCTATATAGCAGACGATAGTGTTTTTTAATATTTTATTATTTTTGTTTTAAATTTAAGGGGGGTTTTTTTTTCTTCGAAGAAACCTTTTGTTTTTAATTATATATTTATATTTTAGTATTTGTTCGATTTATATAGTTTTATATATATATTTATACATTGTTAACTTTTTTTTTAATTCCTGACATCCCTGACTAGCCGAAGTACTAGGATGTTTCTTGGGGAAATAAAGACGATTACACACTAAGAATGGTCAGAGAAAACCTAGGCCCACATCCAGCAACACAATTCCGAAGAAAACTCTCCCCTTATTCAAGGCTATTTCAATGTGCCTCAGGGGCTCATTATAAACTACGCGCAATTGTCCCTACATGAGGAACTTCATCACAGGGATGTTATATGCGGAGGGGACGGGTCCGGAGGATTTTTCTTCTATTACGACTATCTCCCGATCTAGGGCATCTTCACCACAATTCTGGATTTAAACGGAATCAATCTTCGAAGCAACACACCGAAGGTTCCCAGCCATTGCAACTTTAGGAGGTCTCAGACAATCATGTGTCAATTTCAAGCCATGTTGGAGGGAGCCATCCGACATATGTGTCATCCACTTGGAAGTACTTAAAGTTCCAATACAGAAAAAATATTGACTTGATTGTGTTAGACATGGAATTCACAACAGGAAAGCTCATGATCAAATAATGGACTATGTGGTAATATATTGTTCTCCTCTATTGGGCAAAATCTGGAACTCTAATATTCAAGTCTTATCTGTCTGTTAATTTAATCCCGACCTTCGAGCGCTGTCTGATTATTTCCACAAGCACCATCATACCATTATGTCATCCTTGGCTTAGTTCCCAAGAAGTCAGGAGAGTTCGTCCGTATTGCCGATCGCTGATGAGAGCGTCGCTTTGTATAAGTAAGGTTCCCAGGTCCAAAAGGAACTCAATGCGCCTGTCCAATTTTCCCGAATGGAGCAAAGGTAGTATCCAAAAGAAAGGGCTTTGTCTAGTATACTCAGAGCTGTTTCCAGGTCACCCTTCAAGTCACTCGACAATTTAGTTGCTACTACCGGTAAGGCCAAAGTTGAAGGAGTCAGGATAGGCATCCTCTTGTAGAGACCGAAGTATCAGGGATAATGCACTTGATAGTTTAAACGTAATCACAATAAGAATGATGGACCAGGAAATCGAAGAACTCCTTGGCGGTACGGCGAAATATTTCAAGGCCTTCGAGTTCCGCTTACTCCCTCGTTTATGTCTGTGGTCGCCGATACCATCCGCAGGGTATTCCTCCACTGGAACTCCCGATGGAAGCGTGGCAGTTTTTCCTGGAAGGAGCAATACATGACCAACCTCAACGCAATTATAATAAATTTATGTAAAGACTCTGAAATTTGTAATCGCAGTCTATTTTAATCCTTTTAACACTAGAACTACCAAGGGGTCATTTTTCAACTTTTTTAAAATTTCAACTGGAATTTCTGAGTCCACAGACATGGTAGAGTTCTAATTTTTCAGTAGCTGTTTATCTTTTAGTTATCTTTAACATCTTTAAGTATAACAGTTCTAACTTAATCGAAAATCGTTATATTGATAAACACCCTTTAACTACCATAGGGGTCATTTTTGACCCTTATTATTAAATATTTTATGTAATGATTTTAGTCCCCCCCCCCCCCCAACACGCAGTTTTTGTCATCTAGATAATCCATTATCCTTTTTCAGTTATATTAGTAAATATCTCATGAAGGTTTTAACTCGTTTTACTTTTAGAAGTACTTCTCAATACATTGAGTTCATAGAGTTTTGAGAGACCAGTGCTGATTAGTAGTGATAAAAATGTCCCGAGTAAGATCAAAGAGATATGTGCTTCTAAAGCATTGGAGTTCTTTCAAAGCATACCCGAATATCAATCAGAGGAAGAGGGCCCAGTCGATAGCTTGGTTGACACTGGTGATTTATTCGACATAAGTAGCGACGAATCAGGGGATGACTTCTCAAGTACAGATGATAATGAAGGTACTGTTTCTTCCTCCATTGACGACTTTGTTAGTAAAAATGGAACAACTTGGAAAAGATGAGCCCAAATGTTGAGCTCACTGTTCGTACTTCAGTTCAAAATATTTTCACTGGAAAGCCTGGGCCTACTTCTCCGGCTGTCCGTAGTATCCTAGCAGAATCGAAGAGTTCAGCCCTCAAGCTCATGATTGACGAAAAAATGCTTCGACATATTCACAAATGTACTGTAATTGAGGGAAAACGAGTCTTAGAAAAATGGGATATGTCCATGAGGGAGCTCGAACAATTTATTGGACTTCTCTTTGCCAGGGGCGTTTTAGGAATGTCTAATACTCCTGTTGAACAAATTTGGTCCCAATGTGGGGTGGTCTCTCTTCAAGAAGACTATGAGTCGAAATCGCTTCCAAGAGATTCAAAGATTCCTTAGATTTGATATGCGCTCAGAGAGATCGACTCGATTGGAGCAAGATAAATTTGGACTTATTCCCAGATATGGAATGACTTTACGGATAATTGTTCAATGTACTATAATCCGAAGATGGAAGTCACCATAGATGAACAGCTATTCCCCACGAAAACAAGATGTCCCTTTACTCAATACATCAGCAACAAACCTGACAAGTTCGGGATAAAGTTTTGGCTTCTTGCTGATGTTGAGAGTAAGTACTGTTGCGCTGCAAGACCTTACTTGGGAAAAGACTCAACAAGACCAAGTAACGTTCCCTTGGGCTCATTCGTAGTAACACACTCCTCAATGACGCTGGAATACTTGGCAAGGGATATAACGTTACATGCGATAACTTTTTCACAAGTAAATCACTAATTGATTCTTTGATCGAAAAGAAAACTAGTCTAGTTGGAACCGTAAGAAATAATAGCAGAGATATTCTCCTATCAAAGAAATATTATTGGACAAGAGTCTGCCCATTTTTTCGACGATGGTGTTCAAAAGCAAAAATAATTGCACTCTTACTGCTTATAAGGCGAAAAAAAATAAGTCAGTCATGGTTATGAGCAGTCTTCATCCTACAGTTTCGATTTCGGAGAAGAAAAAGAAAAAACCTGAAACAATTGAATATTACAATCATACCAAGTTCGGAGTGGATTCTTTGGATCAAATGTGCCGATTATATTCTACCAAAAGTGGAACTAGGCGATGGCCAGTGGCTGTGTTCAACAACATTCTGGATATAGCAGGAATAAATGCATGGATTCTATATAAAGAACTCAACAAGACAAATAACACGTCGTCAATTTTTACAAGAACTAGCTATGGAATTGTGCAGAACCGATAATTTAGAAAATACAACTTCGGAAATAACTTCGACCAAGAACGCCAAGCATTGGCATGCCAAAGTGAGAATTGTAATAATAAATCTTTTAATAATTGTATCGAATGTGACAGTGTTGTGTGTGGGAAATGTGGTGAAATTGCTGAAAAAGTAACAAAGTATAAATGTAAAAAATGTATGGCAAAGAAATAATGTGTATATAAACTTATATCTAATAATATTCAATAAATGTAAGTAAGCTTATAGTAAAAACTAAAGACTTTATTATATGGGTCATAAAGACCCATATGGTAGTTCAAGGGGGGGTCAGTTATGTGGTAGTGCTAGTGTGTAATATTTCCATGTAAAAATCCAAGAATGTTTTATATATGGATATAAAGCAAGGATGAAACGTTCCCGTACACCCATAAAAAAAATATGGCGTCAGGATGTAAGCCCACGAAAAAGCACATTTTGAGGGATGAATTTACTTGTCTCTGCTTTTCGGATGTTCCCTCCTCAACCAACAGCCAGTAGTGAAGAGAAGGGCGAAATAAGCCGTAGCTAAACAAGCTATGATTTTTGTATGGTACTCTTGTCGCTAAGGAGTTTGTTTACGTACGTAATAAGAATCTTTTTATTTCCTGATCGAGTACAATTTTGTGAAGTTCCAATTGTTACTTATAAGAGTTGTACGTGAAAACAATATATCATCATTATGCGAACAAAAACCCTGCCTTGTGGATTGAAGAACATGGAGGCTTGGTATTTGGAATTATGAACAAACGAAGAACATCTTAAAATGTCAAGTTTGTAATTGGCAATTTTTATAAACGACGAATCAACATGTCAAAACGTCTAGACACCAAAAAAGACTTCTTCTGAGAGAAAAAAAATTCCAATATAACGACGGACTGTTCAGGTCAATCATCATTCAACATTGGTTTGGCCAGAATGTTAGCTGCATGCAACATACCCGGACTAAAATAGAAATCCTGCATTCATTCAATTATAGAGGAGCATACGGAGAAAATAATTCCATCTCGAAGGGTTATAACCAAATTATGAAAAAGAGAGTCAGCATGTCATCGATAATATCAAGGAGAATATAAAAGACGAGGATTTATATTTCTCCTAGACGAGAGCAAGGATCCTAAGGGCGTGCCATGACAGCCGTGCTTATTGGTCCTCTGGATGGTCGTTTCGATAGCCGTCCTACCTCATTAACATCGTGGTATCAAAGAAGCGAACAGCAAAACTATTGTGACGACGTTGTGGATAATCTTCAAAATGTCCTTGGGAGAACATTTTAGTCCATCACGCTTTAGCTACTGGTCACTGATGGAGCTGCGTATTGTGTTAAGGCTGCAAGTTCTGACATCATTCCCAGAGATGATTCACGTCACTTTGCTTGGCACATGGAATTCATTGTGTGCGAATTAGTTCGTTTTCAATTTCCCAATGTCAATGAGCTAATTTCGGAAGTTAAAAGGTCTGAAATCGCCAAAGAGGAAGTGCAGCTTTTCTGCTTTATGCCAAATTCCCCTCCCACCAGAGCCTATATCACTCGTTAGGGAACTTGGCTTAAAGCAGCATCGTACTACGCCCAAACTTCAACAAGTGAAAGAATATATTATGGAGCTTAAGGAAGATTCGTAGGCAATAAAGAATCAAAGAAAATTTTTCGTCAACCAAATATTTTAGAAGACCTGAAGTTCATCGATTCAAATCTTCGATGCATCGCGGCGGCAATAACCAAATTAGAAGAAAGGATACCAATAATGCTAGTGTATTTTGGATTGACAATTTAAAGAAAAAACTTACTATATAACCCTACCAAGGAAAGTTGAAGACGATATTAGAAAAAAAATTCGGGATATGTGGAGCTATGGCGAAAAGATTTATAACATACTCCATATTTTTGTAATAAATTGAAAGAAAATTTAAATTAATGATGAATGGTTCAGATAGGTAGTGAATATATATCGAAAGGGAGATAAATACACCCCCCCCCCCCCCTCTCTTAGTTATTTACCTTCAGGCAAGGAAACCTTGAAACACCATCGAAGGGGGACTTTTTTCGCACGCCGGGAAATCAATACATAAACAGGACACCTAAATTTACTTATTTATTATATAAGTAGTATTATACATATATATTATCCTCCAGAGATAAAGCCGATCCCAGCCATTCTTAAAATTGACACATTGGCTACCACCAGTTTGGCTTCCCGGGTAGAAAGAGTAAACAATGGTTGTTTGTTCTAGGGAATGGGCACAGATCGTGTATTCGATTCCGCCTTGGATACAAGACTCAACTTCAATTCGTACTCTGGGATCCTACCCTCAAACAAACAATAAAAAGTATTATTTTGTTCAAGTGTTAATATTCTATTAAATTAAAACATCAATTTAAAACTAATCTGAGCCAATATACATTTAATTGAGATCAATTTCGAGAAAAATACTTGATGATACACCACGGTTCAATAAAGAATAAGTAACATCTGAAAAGGAAGTTCCTTTAACTTAGGTAAAGAGTCACCCTTCCATGGTGTTTCTAGATTTCCTTGCTGCTTCAGGAAACCTCTTTATAGACTACAAACATATTTGTACATACATAAATATGTATGTAAAATGTTTTCAAATTGATTGATATCCCCCATATGCAAGGAAAATGCTCCTTATTCTATTGCTACGGCTCGTAAGGAAAATCAATCATTGCCAGCCAATAGGAACGTCTTGGCATGAGAAGGATGAATAAATAATAATAAAAAAGCAGCAAGGAACCAAATAGTTAATTTCAAGGAATTATTTTGGCAAAGGGAGAAATAAAACAATCATACTAATATGAAGAGGTCAATGAGTAAATGATTGTTTTGACCTTAATTAAATGCACTTAGTTATTTGCCCGCCTTTATAAACGATTTGACCTATTTGTAAGACCAGTGATTGACGTGATTCAATTCCTTCAATGAATTAAAAATAAGTGATTTAGGAAGAGCGATTCAATTTTGACTGTTATAAAGCACAAATTTAATTGTATACGATCTTTACATGCAGGAGATATGTCGTGTGCGTAAAATATATACATAAATAATTATTAAAATAACCATTAAATAATTGTATTTAAATTTTGTGAAATGGCGACAAAGACAATTATTGATACACGTCTGGATGCTCGTGCCCTTCATCTTTAAAGTCCTTCATCGCAATGGAGGATACAGGCCATATTAAAGGTTTTTAATTATTATAAGGTTTTATATATTATGACTTGAATTTCATTGCTATATATTGAAAATAACTGCACGAATAAATGTTAAAATGAAAACTTATTTGGTTCGCTCAACTTTCAGTGCGAGCTTTGGAGCCCCCCGGGCTGGCTCATAAGACAGCTGCACAATATATATCTTTGTTTCAAATTTCACTATCCAAACACATTCTTCCTTATTTTTGAACTGTTCCTTGACAATAGTATGGGGGTTATACAATAAGCAAATCTGGATACTTGTCTTTCCCAAATGAACTCCTGATTCAACAATTTGCAGAACCACATCAAGAAATATATGGTCATCCACAAGGGGTATAATGAAAGGACACGTGGTGTAGTGTGTGGCCTTAGAAGACCTGCCATTCAGAGCTGTCCCAAATCCTGACAAGAAAAAGCCTATAATTTTTCTATTTAGTTCAGGAGGGGCAAAGACGAGGAAATGAGGAAGCTTGTAAATTATCTACAAAGAAATACTTTTTGAACATAGTCCTGTCTTGTTTATATATTATCTATGAAATAGATGGACAGGATGGTCACATGATTAGTGTTCTCTATACTTCAATCCTTTACGACCAAGGAAGGCGGCGATACCAAGATAGGAAAGAGAACGGATAGGCTGCTCACCGCTACAACACACTTAAACATGAGAAAAGAGCATGGCCCAGAGTAATCATATCCGCAAACATAACCGACATGATTTAGGTATGCAATATATCCACTACGACCTTAAGGTCTGAAATTCCTGAAACCCCAAATAGCAGCCGATGATCCCCAAATATGTTCTTCCCCGATTAGACTTCGTTGTAGACACAGAGGGTACTTTGTGTTAGTGTACGATAGTTGTGCTATTATAGCTAACACATTAAAAGAGTTTATGAGTTGATAGGGGCAAAAAACATAATTTTACTATCAAAGGACATTTTTCTACTTGCACTCAGGGTGAAATTACCCAAAGATCCCTATATTTGGCTTATCCCTGTATGTGTTTTCTTAGATGGAGATAGAGCAGAGTTACTTTCAGAATTACCGTATTGCAAGTAGCGGAAGATCCTGGTTTGTAAGTGGCTGAAGGAGTGCTATGAGAACAAGTGGGTCAAGTTCCTAGAGGATGAAAACCTGAACAAGGTACGTGGCATGCTATTCAGTGGTAGCTGCGACCCCATTAAACCGCACGTATTGCAAACATACAAGATCAAGAGTGGATAGAGTGCCATGTCTGCGGTCTGGACTCTCAAGACATTAAATAGATAAACGATATAGGCTTATGTGAATTGCAACGGTTACTGTATATACAAGATGGGTGCATCAGAGGCAGCGTAGCACGTTCGACCGTTAGCTTTGTCACGGACAACTGATAATCAGAGGATACCCAGCACTTTGCGAGCACGTTCCAAGGTGAGAGCAAAGGCATTATGGAAAAAAATATAACACATAGTTGAACACTAAATTGTAATGTATGATAGCATACACAGTAAAATTTATTTTATTGATAGTGAGAACGTGATCCAATGAGTAGTGATTAAGTAGTCGGAGATAAGTTCAGACTGACTCATTAGCGAAGGACGAAACATGCCTGCACAAAGCTCCTATACACCATTGACACTCCTGATATACAATATCCGCGCTAAGCCATGAGTCTGAGGATTACACCGGTATACAGATCACCCTCAAGAGTGTCTAATCCAAGATAAATTACAAATAATCTGCGGCGGACTCACTCGGATGTAAAAGCGTTAAACACAAAGAGTTGAGATATTAAATTATTTCAAAATTGTAATAATTTAATATGCAAATATTCGAATTTGTGAATTAAACATACCTGTATATCTAATATGTACTGCCGGTAGGATGAAGAATATGAAGGCGGTGTCCTTGGCAATGATACTCAATTACACAGCTTTATACACCTTGGCAACTTGGTCGGAAAAAAGTTGCTCCATGTGTAAGTCATTGCTCTTTCCGCGAAGGCAACTACTATTTCTTAACTTTTAAATTAAATAAATTGTTGGGAAAATGGTTGCCTTGATTGAATAGAAGGGAAAAACTTGCTTGATTGCAAATAAGTATAAAGCAACATGAAAGCAAATCAAGAAACTGTTATCAAATATCAGTATCAAATATCGCACAATAAAAAAGTTGTGCCGCTTTTATAACTACAATCTTTCTTATCAAGTTGAACAGGTCAAATTACAAGGAAAAATAAACAACATGCTATAAAAAGTATGCTCCTTTTGAAACAAATTAAATGGATAGTGCAAAAACACTTATAGAGACGTTGGTTCTAGAAATATTTTTATATCACTTATGTATAAGGAAAATCGGATGATGCATTTTGTGTCCGGTATTATTGATACTCAAATATTTGGGCGCCGTGGGTAGGTTTGGAGCTAGTTTGTGAGTGGAAAACAGAGAGAGAGAGAAAATAATTTTCTATTTGTACAAACATTCCTCATAAAAAGTTTGATTTTGAACAAAGAATATGTTTAACTTACATGAGATGCTTTTTTCTTTTCTATTTCTCTAACTCCTCCTCATCCTTTTCTTTTTTCCTCAATTTACCTTGAAACGTAGGGTAGTCCAAATCAGACAAGGTCTGAATTTTTCTTCATTACTGGTCCCCACTTTGCAAATAGTTTTATTAGGTCCGTCTTGACCCAAGGATTCCATAGATACCTTCAAAGTTCAAATCTGACCATAAATGTGGGAGGAGATAGCGTGCGGACATACAGACGGACAGAGATTGGTGAATTAATAAATATATAGATAGATTAGGAATATTTCGTCAAGATAGTTTTGTATCAAATGCATTTTTAAAGGAAACGACGACTTTTGGGCCCAGTTTATCAGTCAAAATAGCTTTATTGAGCACGAAGGAGCACATTTGTTTAGTTTTATTGTATAAAACTAGTAAATGAGCCCATTGGGAGCACTTATTCGTTCATATGTAACGAAGGATATTCGCATTTATGAGGGTGCATATGAACATTAAGCTACGGTAAGGTAAAATAGGTTTATGAAGAAGAAGCATTAACAATAACAATAAATAATAAGCTCGGGACCCTTCGCCAACATAATCTCCAACCGGCTTCCCTTATCAGGTTCAAATGGAACTTTTTTATGTTAATGCGGATAAGGAGGCCTCCTTCCGACGAAGGATTCTCAATTACGGACCTCTTGGATCATCTTTGCCGGACGACATTTCTCTGCGGTCTTTTACCTGGAGAACCTCCCCCGGCTATAATAGATCCTTGATGCACTCCGGATTCCCACCGCTCTGTATCCCCAAGGTACTCTGGGATCCATGTAGTTCTTCGTATGTTAGGGCACTTACTCCACGTCTGATCGCCACGAGAGCCCTATCAGAAGGAAGCAGGCCTTAAATACACACGATGAAGAAAGCTCAGAGAAAAAGGCTGCACTTTGAATGTGAACGGAGGTCATTGGACCTCAAATATAGTTTGTATCCTACATTTTATTACACTCTCTTATTTAAAGTTTTGTTGTTTGATCTCTATTTGTATACTCTATTCGCACCCTTGTCTCGAAGAAGTAAATACACTAAGTTAAATTGATCTCCACATTGCTTCTTATTTCTATTTGCGATCTATGGTCAAGAATATCATTTATATAAAAATGAAATGTCTCTCCGCGTTAGCATTTCTCCTCCGGATGATGTGGTGGAACTCGTTGACGATGACGAATTGCCTCAGGACAATACTTTGAGGCTACCTACATCGGCTGTGAATGGGCGTTGGGGAAGACGTCGACGAAAAGCTCCTCAATTTCCGATCTCCTTTGGAGTGTGTATTCCTGGACAATAAGAGGTCTCATCCGCACCAACAACAGCGTCGAGGGATATCACAACGCACTCCCAAAGTTTTATAAATACACATCAAATATATGGAAATTTATAAGAATTAAAAAATGAAGAATCCATCTCCCAAAAAAATTGTTCATATGAGAAGTGGTGAGGACCATCCGTCCAAAAAAATAATATATAAATGATAGAATAATACAACAAATGGACAATTATGACAGATCCAACAAAATCAATTGTTATTATTTATTATGTGTTGTTTATTCTTCACGAAACGTACCTACACTTAACTTAATAAAACCTACATAAACCTTAATAATATAAGAAATTATAATATTAGATTTCCAAACTTGTCGTCATTTAGTGGATAGGTAGGAACAAATAAGATGAATCGAGATGTAGTCGTGCGACTAGTTTAAGGTCTATTTCACGAACAGCAATATATAACAGGGTATGAGAGAAGAGGAAAAACAGATAGTTGACAGGCTTATGACGTCAGAGACATATCGAGGCATTAGGATGTGATGCCATACGCAACAATATTATTTTAATTCGCACTGATTATGTTCTCTGTATACATTGATTAATTGATATTATTACAAAGCTTATGTGTTATTCTGTCTTGATAGATCTCCATCTGCAAAACAATGGCAATTACCAGGGGTCTTCGTATTGCCAAAAGCCCTTGAGAAGCTAATTAGCGATCTTACTCAATATTATTCAAAGGAAGTTGAGTTAGGCGCAAGATACTTGGCTCAGGGTCTCAAGGGGGCGTTTTGTACCTAACATCTGGCCTAAGCAATGGTCCTGAGGGTCGTGGCAGAAAGAAGATCCTTTCATTCTTTTTAGGGCTGGAGAAAAAATCCGAGAGAAATCCATATAGCTCAATACAACATATCGAGAGGAAAACTATGTCTGTACCTAAGATGGTTCATAATGTTCCAACCATTTCTTGTCCCTCGTATATATGTATGACATAAATGTGAAAGTAAAGACAAGAAATCAAATTAAGCATTTCTTTGACACTCTTTCTTCTCCTTAATAGACTTATTTATGATTTGCATTAGGGACATTCTAAAATGTGCACTTACACATAAGTACTACTCATTCTATAAAAATAAATTGATATTAAATCCTTTATTATCACCCTTGTTTATTCAAAATGGGCAGTGTCTTATTGCTAAGTGCATAAAGGACTAAAAAAGGACAATTCATATATTTTTTGGCAGAGAAAGAAGTGATTCGTTTAATTAGCCATTAAACATCAGGCTTAATAAAAAATCAAGTCTAGGGTGAGCTACAGCCATTAATATGGCATTTGAAGGAACTGCCAACCAGTAGGGCAGGCTGGCTCATTGTTATGTAGTCGAATGATAAAGGATCCGTTGAGAATGGGAGATACACGACGTTATTATAATAGGAGAAAAAACAACAATGACAAATGATGGTCAGCTTAGCAGCTGCCCTGGTCAAAATAAACATCATAAAAATAGCTGAAGAGGTAATTCTCTTCGATTTAAAAAGGGCGTTCTATTTGACCGGCAATGAAAGGACACTCCGTCTAAAATAAGCTCCCGAGATCCTCGGTCGAGCGGGTAGTCTCGTTCGCAACCTTATGAAGAACTCGACAATGGCTGCTTCCCACATGTTCGCCACCGGCAGGAGCAATATGCGGCCGCTAAGGACTACTCTACGGATTTCGAGAGTTCCTGTTCGAATTCGGGCCGCCATGTATCACGGATGACGCCCAAATAAATAACTATCCGACCTCGTGGCTAACAAGTCGGCCAACACACCCAAAGCTATTTTAATCTAATGAGCGTCACAGACACTATCCTTAGCCTTCCGGAGATGAACAAGCGTGCAGATGCGCTCAGTGGTCCTGCTATGTCCGAGGGGAATATGATACGCGCGTCCAGCAGGCGGGCTCTGTACAAAGCCCCTGCATCTACAAAAGCGGCGGAGCCGGATTGAAGCGCCGCCGAGATGAGACCGATGTGCCAAGAGCATCCAAGTCCTCACGTGTATCGGATGACACAGTTAGGAATCCGACGAGACAACGGGAAAACTGAGGATGAGCCTGAGGCCGGACCGTCAGCCCCAGCCTGTTGTAGGCTATGGCCCAAACACACAACTCTAGAACTATAACGAGAGACTTGCCAGACCTCCAAAAATTTTGAAAAGTGATTTTGTCCAATTCATGAGTGTATTTTGTTTCCCAATGCCATGTTAATTTATTAATTTCCTGTTTGTACGTATGTTTATGTATATGTTCAAGACCAAGACTGACAATTTTTTTTTTTAGGCTCTATTTTTTCCAGAACACTCTGAACGACACCATAGTTTACCTACCCACATACACTCAAAAAGATGTCTGCTTCCAGGATCCTCGTCACACACGAATCTCCACGGGGACCCGCCGGTGGGCGAAGTTCTTTGCGGAGACCGGAGATTTATACCAGTTTCAGACGACAACAGGACGCTCCATGTCGGGCTGTCCTCGACGTCTGACATGGCCCTGGCCGATGAGAAACGGATCGTGTTCTTGGTCCACTTATTTCTCTCATCGTATGACCCGCCTGCAGATGACCTCCGTCTAATGACTGAGAGCGCCAGGCTTCTGGAATGTGGGCCGGCGCCAAGCACCTTCAGAAGGCCCTGATAGGCGGTGTGGTATCCGCGGGCGAGTGGGCTGATTGCCCTCGTCAGGAGGAGCCATGCAGAAACCGGATAGAGACGGATGGAGACATCCGTTTCTCAAAGAAACCCGCCCCCCAGATCCCATTCTCCGAAAGAGATAACCAAAGAAATATTATCCTTCCCCAATTAGGGTTGGACTGTATGAAAATTTTAATACGTGGTATGGGCCTTCCTCAATAACGTGGTATACGGTATATCGCGGTATTTTGTATTATGTATTTCTACGTGGTTAGGCAAATCTGCACAAATTCGCCTCAGCCGGGCGCGTCTTGGGCTCAAACGTTGGTGTCCTTAGGCTTACAACTTACATTATGTAACCCGTTTCCTTAAATTACACAAATGCATGGCTGATCAGAACCATGTAGGCATTGTCAGTGTTTTTTTTAGTTTTTTTTTAAACTAAGGATACGTGCATGGCTGGATCGAAAATTTGCCACCAAAAACACAATTTATTTAGGAACTTCTTTGGACTGTATTCATGGCATACCGGTCCAAACGCACATACCGTCACGGTTTAAAACGGTATACAGTTTTACAGTCAAACCTATCCCCAATAGGTCTAAAGGAATCACTCTTCTCGCTGCAAACTAAGGTACTTTGGTGGAGTACGAATCACCACACGGGGGATTTTACCAGCGGAGCCCCCAACCTCGTTGGAAAGGTGATGAGGGTCGCCAAGCTTGTCTCTGGCGACATAACCGCGGAAGAACTTACAGCGGTGCACATGGCAGGGCATTGGCTGTCTACCATCGCAACGTTAAAGAAGCTGGGGGTTCCAGGGTCTCTCGGGATCACCGCGCGATGGTCAAGGACCCAAGGACACTCGCGCTGCTAGAGGAACCTCGAGCTACGGCTAAAGGGCCCACCAGCAGGCACCGCGAAGCTCGCGTTGCCAGTGGTGGTCTTTGAGAGCATGGTTCTCTTCACCCGTGATTACAACGTGCCCCAACCTTGCGGAGGTCGTCGCCGCAATCAAGATCTGGCGAGAGATACTGAAGACGACTCTGCCTATCACGTCGGGGTCACCAAGTAGTCGAATGATAAGGATCCGTTGAGAATGGGAGATACACGACTTATTATAATAGGAGAAAAACAACAATGACAGACGATGGTCAGCTTAGCAGCTGCCCTGGTCAAAATAAACATCATAAAAATAGTGAAGAGTAATTCTCTTCGATTTAAAAAGGGCGTTCTATTTGACGGCAATGAAAGGACATCCGTCTACAATAAGACTCCCGAGATCCGTCGAGCGGGTAGTCTCGTTCAACCTTATGAAGAATCGACAATAACTATTAATAAGAATTAAGAATTGGGTTGTATTTACTTCATGTAAGGCGGAACGAATATGGAAAAAAATGAAAGGGTTATGTTGGTACCAGGGATGCAAAAAGTTAAGCGACTAACGATTAATAGTCGACAAGATTTTAAACGATTAAAGTTTATTAAATGCAATTAATCGACAGATCGCGTCCTCTGTATGTTGTTCTTCAATATATTGCCTGTTTTTAAATCCATTCTTGTATTCGATCTTCTCATTTGCTTTTTATGGGGAATAACTATTTTAATGTAATCATGAAACATTCTAGAAGAAATGTACTTTGGAATCACTTCCAATTAATTAGTGATAAAGAAGTGCAGTGCATTACATGTCAAAAAAAAACTGAAAGTTTAACAACTCAGCGTCTACCCTTAGCTATCACCTCAATTCATCTCATTTCACAGAGCGAGGTGAAAGTATCACGGAGAGGACTGTAAAAAATATTGTATATCCTTTGAAGGCTGAAACCTAAGAAGATTTGTACATGATTTCAACCATTAACGTGGTGGATGGACAATGGTTTCATGAACTTATGAAATTCTTAGAACCAGGATATTGTATTCCTTCCCGGACAACGTTCACCTCCTGGTTGGAAGTTGATCATGCTAAGAAGAAGGAATAATTAAAAAAATATGTCTCTCTCCTTTTAACGGACTGAACAACGAGAGTTATATAGCAGTGATGTTCCACACCATAGCATCCGAGTGGAGATTGTTTTCCGGAGTCCTCCTTACTGAGAATATGGCAGAGAAGCACACGGCGGAAAATGTTTGCTGAAACGTTGAAAAAATCTGTGGAAACGTGGGGGCTTACCAGAAAAGTTGTCGCCTGTGATCACGACAATGCACGAAACATGGTTTCCACTAACAGCCTCACTAGAGGTGATTGGAACTCAGTCCCACACAGTTTCGACAACACTCTAGCAATCAACAACAGATTTTCAAATTATGGCTTATGGAACAAGATAATTTGTATAATTTGAAATGATTTAATACGGGAATCCAAGAATCATTCATTCGTCGAGAATGGTTGTTGACGCACATATATTTTTTGACGAGGGACTTCACTACCGAATGGGTTCGATATCAGGGTTTGTCACCCCGGTTTAAGGACTGCTTTACGTGTGGAGCTCGATGCAGCGATGCATTTCACAGCAGAGTAATAAAAAAAAGGTGAGACTTTTTCTTTGAATTGTAAAAAGATGATATTCGATAAGAGAGGGACTTTTTTTTTTTGAGAAGTCACTTGCATTTTTGAACGATCTTTAAAATATTTCACGAATGGGCAAAAAGTAATACTATTTCCAATTTAATTTTGGAGAGAGGGATTGACAAAAAAAGAGTGCTATGAGGTGGTATACAACAACATTCATTAAAACACACACAAGGTTCTTTTGAAATTAATTACAATTAGACTTCGCCAACCTCTAATTTTTCAATACGACTTCCTACGACCCTTAGGAGATGGTCGAGATTATGTCGAAGTTCGACATGAACATCGTCCGGGTCCTGAACCCCAAGGACTTCAGGGACTTCGGGATCATGGACTCCAAGAAATACGCATCGAAGCTCATCAGGATCCTGGAGAAGGAGGCCATGACCTGCGAGTGCTCCGCCATGGTGGTCGCACTCGCCACGGCCGTCAAGTCAAAGAAGAGGATTTTAGTGGCAATGAAGAAGTTCGCGGGGGTGTCCTGGTACAAGCCCACCTTTGACTTCTTTAAGAACTCCACTGTACAGTACACTTACGAGTAGGACACCTTCTCCGTGGTCCACATGCCCTCCTGCGCCCCCTTCTTCGCCTCGCGCTGCTGGCTGCAGATGTGCGGGGACCCCACCGTGGAAGGGTTCCTGAGCAACCTCTGGGCGGCCCAGATGAACCTGGACGAGGTCCTTATGGCCAGGCAGAAGCGGTGGGAGGCCGACTTCTGGGCGAACGTCGTGGTCAAAGGAGGGAAGGAGTTCGAGGGGAAGAGCTTCAAGTACAAGTTCTGGACGACGAAGTCCGCGGACAGGTACTTGCTCCTGAAGGTGGACGGGACCCCCTTTGGCACCACAGAATCTAACAGAAGTGACTCGAAATATGATGAACAATTCAGAGTGACAAGACGTTAAGACTACTCCAGAAAATGTATTGCCAACCATATTGATTACACTAAATGGAACAACCACCAGAGACACGAGTCCAATAAATATTTATCTACCGTGATAGATTCTTAGTGTACCCTAAAATTGATAGCCAGAGCCCGTGAATTCTTTTAAAAAACTCTCATTTTTTATGTAGCAGCTGCCGATAAGATGATAGCAAGAAACGGAACATAAGTCAATAAGGGGAGAGTGATATGGTTTTTTGGAACGGTCAGGACAGGGGGTTAGAGGGTATCGTCAAAGAGATTGGAGCGTGTTGAATTATATTATATTAGAAGAGTCATAAAAGGAAAATACCACGGTGGTCGAGGTCTTGGCACGAAAGGACGATCAGGTGATATGTGATCATTATAAAGGGAATAATGGATAGAACAATCACCGGAGATTGCAAGAGATTTGGAGAAACAATGTCATTTTGATGGAAGGTATTAGAACTGCTGCAGGCAAGAAGGCTGATCACAATTAAGATAAAAACTTATAATCCGCTTTCTATTTGAATTATATTTTATCACTGGTATTCCTGCTGGGCTAGAAAAAAGAAATGGAGATGTGTGACCCATGGCCTTTGACCCACTCCCTCAACTGTCAAAACTCAGAGAATTGCACATCAATCTTATAGTCCAATAGAACCCATCCTACAATACAATTTCTAATGGAATATGAGTGTTGTTTATGATATACAATCTATACAATAAGCGGCGAGCGTCCGAGTTTCCGTCCGGACTGAAATCTCTTCCTTAACCAGCTATCTTAAGGCCAGGGTGTGACCAATGTGACCAGCTGTGACCAAGTAACAATTTGTGACCAGTTGTGTTGACCACCTTTTCAGTAACTGATATATGTTATCTAATGGGGCATCTAACGACCATGGTGTGACCGACGTTTAGTGTCATCCTCCACCAACTTGATCATGAGAAGGTCAGAGAGAATACAAGCAAGGCAAGGAGTCCCACCTCAGGGGCAAGTGGTACCACCTGCAGGAGCCATGCTTTTCGCATGGGCAACTTTATGTGGCATGCTCCAGGGTGGGAAGCAGAAAAAACTCTTACTCTATGCCAAGCCATAAGAAGTGCAAGAGTTGTAATTTTGATCAATGTGGAGCATACTTTCACAAGACAGTGAACATAGTTTATCCAAGTGCCTTAGAATAAACAAATTTCTGTATTATGTTAAGTATCAGAATATACAAAGAGTAATCACAACAATTTGTGCCGATTAAGTTATTTTCCTTTTTTCTTGGCAATGGAGATTATTTTGTAGAAGTAATTTACATTTAGTTAGGTTCATTATAGCTGTTCTCATGAGTCAAAATGTAACTTTACCCAATGTCGGGCCGAAGGCCCGAGGCGGGGGATCATAAGGGGCGCAGCCCCCCTTATCAAGCTGGAGACCGCGCGTAGCGCGGTTCTTCAGCTTGTGCTGTATAAAGGAGTCCTACATCTTCTTTAGTAAATACAAATCCAGAGCTACTGGAAATTGATCACTTCAAATTTATTTATTTTTACTTGGATCCTTCACTAGGTGGGAATTGTGGGACGTCACTCAATAGGCGTCTTGTTCGGATGTTACCCGATCCTCTTACCGAATCCCTCTCATTTAGGTACGGGAACAGAATAAAAAAATATCAAGAAGATAGTTATAGCAGCTGTCAATCCAAAAGTCAGGATTTAAAATTCAGACTTAAAATTCAGTACCATATACTCAGTTGCCGAGCACGGCTTCACACAAGTTAAGACACCATTGTCAAACGTCTCGGCGACACAATCATGCTGAAAACAAGAGTGGAGGCCATACAATATGGCCAAAAATATTGCGGTATCACCCATGAGTCAACGCATGCCATTGCCACCAATGTTTTCATGGGAGCGCCCACTGCTATCGCCGAAAATTTGCCCTCCTTTATTCAATCAGCTCTGTACGCTCCTGGAACTTTGTTTGGTGATGTCATTGTCCCACTAGTCTACATTTTGATGGGCAAGAGAATTGAGAGCACTGAGATCGAGGAGTTCCTCAGCGGCACATCTAAGTTTATCAAGTCATTCGAAGCTTACTTGCACCCCACCTTTATGTCTGACGTCGCTAACACCGTTTGGCAGGACGTCTTCCTTCACTGGGACCCCCGCTGGCGCCGTGGAAGTTTCGCATGGAAAGGCCGTTACGTGGACAATTTGAATGCGTAATGACAGCTTATGTCGGACTCTTCAACATTGTTGCGGAGTCAATATTAAATTCCTTTATGTTCTATATGTTTATTAATGTTTTTATATAGTTTGAAATAGATGTTCGAAAAACTAAAAGAATTGGCCTTTCCTCTAAGCCCAACATCAATAATGACAGATTTTGAATTGGCATATGTCCATGCATTCAAACACGCATTCCCAAGTGCACAACAAAAGGTGTCTTTTTTCATTTTAGAAAATATATATTTCGCTCCATTCAAAGTAATGGAAAAATCTTATTAGGAGAACAACCTGGTCATATCATTAAAATTTAAGATGCTTGCGGTCCTCCCGAAGACGTCTTTCAAGTCTTTGAGCATTTAGTGAGATTTTTAAATATCGCTAAGGCCAAGGAGCTCCTCAACATGGAAGAACTGTCTGCCCAACTGCCACTATCAAGGCCAACTTCTATGGACTGGTGGCTGCCAATACCGCACTAGAAGAAAGGCATCCCTTGCGTGAAAGCCTGGGAATCATAGAGAAAGTGAAAGGGGAACGGAAGATGGAGCCCTTGCCTCCAAGCTGAACCAGGTTCTAAAGAAGAATCCTGGCTTTGGTATCATGGAGAATATTGTTGGAATTCTCAATGGATCCTCTACTAAACTCCATGGTCTAGCGCCAAATGACCCCTCCTCTTCAAGTGCGCCCTATAACCATGCAAGAGAGCATTTTCTAAACTTATGAAATCATTTGCAGATCAGCACACCAGTCTGACGGATGACCATGTACGCGACATCTTGATTCGCCAATGGAATCATTCCCTGTAAGCCTGCAATCTCGTATTGAAATTTCTTATGTATTTATGGTTTATTAGTCACATAATATTTTTACTTCATATATTACACTGGTCAACAAATTTTTTTTTTTTTCTTTGGCAGACCATCTAGGAGTGTTTCTGGGGTTTTGAAGGTCGCTGATTACGAATATAACATTGGTTTTGCCAGATTGGCTCTAGTTTAGAAGATACTGATAGCCCCAAATAAGCCTAAACTGCTAAAATTATCCCTGTATTTCAGGGAGAATTTTTATATAATTATTTATATAGGGAGAATTTTTATATAATTATATACTGTAATTACTTAATAACATGTTCCATAAATATAGTTGCAGTATAAAATAAACAGTAATTAAGAATTTTCTTTTAATTCCAGAGTTGAAAATGAGTTCCAGAGAGAAAATGAGTTCTTCTAGAAGATGTTGCAGATATGAACCGGATGTCTTTGTTACATCTGTGGACAGTATATGATGGCACAACAAAAGAGGAATATTACAGACTTTGTCAAGAGGGCGTACAAAGAATACTTCGATATGAAACTTGGTGACCAAGACAAGTCTTGGGCCCCACATATGGTGTGCAAAACCTGTGTAGAAAGTCTCCGCGGTGGACCAACGGTAAGCTGAAGTTGAAGTTTGCTGTACCAATGGTGTGGAGAGAGCCCAAGAATCATTTTGATGACTGCTACTTATGTCTCAATGACATGACGGGGTTTAACAAGCACAAGAAAGTAAATTGGCAGTATCCGAGCCTGGATTCTGCTATCCGTCCTGTTACGCACTCTGAGGATCTACCTATGCCTGTTTTCACCAGTTTGCCTGAAATCGATGAAACCGAAGAGATTCCAGCTGATCTTTCAATATCAAGTGATGATAGCTGTAGTGACTATGAAGAACCCTCAAATGGCCCTCAGCTTTTCAATCAATCTGAACTTAATGACCTAGTGCGAGACCTTTGTTTGTCGAAGGAGCAGTCTGAAGTTCTTGCATCACGACTCCAAGAGAAAAACATTCTTGATATGGCACAAAAGTAACATACTATAGGGACAAGGGAAGGCAGCTTGCTTCGTTTATTTTCTAAAGAAGACGACCTGGTCTTTTGTAATGACGTTTCTGTACTTCTTAACTGCATGGGGATCTCATCATAGACCCAGCAGATTGGCGTCTCTTCATAGATAGCTGAAAGCAAGTCTAAAAATTGTACTTATGCACAATGGCAATAAGTTTGCTCCTGTACCAATGGCCATTCTACCAAGATGAAAGAAGAGTATAATGCTATCAAATTTGTTCTTGAAAAGATGAATTACAACACTCATAAATGGCCGATTTGTGTGGGCTTGAAAATGGTCAATTTTCTGCTTGGTCAGCAAAGTGGGTACACAAACTCCCTGCTTTTTTTATTTGTGGGATAGCAGAGCAAGAATCCAGCACTGGAGAAGGAAGAACTGGCCAGAACGAGAAAGTCTCGAAGTCGGCACAACCAACGTCATCAATGAGCCTTTGGTACCCAGGGATAGAATCATCTTCCCTCCATTGCACATAAAACTAGGGCTCATAAAGCAGTTTGTTAAGGCGTTGAACAAGGATGGGGATTGCTTCAAGTACATATGCAGGCAATTTACAGGTCTTTCCATCGAAAAAACTGAAGGTCGATGGACCTCAGATTCGAACGCTCATGAGGGATTATGACTTCACTAATCATATGAACACGGTTGAGTTAAATGCGATTCACGTCGGATCATAAGATTTCTTTAAGGATTACCGGCTGACCTTACCGAAGCCTTCCCCAAACATAATATAGAAATAGAGAGAAAATGGTGACGTCTCTTGAAAAAACAAATATAATAGCTATTTTATAAGTAAAGTATGTGTGATTACAGTGAAGAAGAGGGAGAAGAAGACCTTAATAAGGTATAGTGTTGTTCATGTGAATGTAAGCACTGAGCCAATGAACGCTGGGGAAGATGGGGTAAGGGAGTGCATTTAGCCAATGAATGCTACGGAAAAAGACCTTCATGAGGGTATTTTGTAGAAAGAGATCTCTATATCATCCTAAAAGTGAGGACTTAGAAACCGGGGAGGACTATCGTACGTAATTACTTAGTAGAATTATACCGAGGAAAAATAGAGTAAAGAGGTGTAATTGTGTTTTTTAAAGAGGGGGAAAGAAAACCTGAAGACGAAATCTAAGCACTGAGCCAATGAACACTAGTAAAGATGTCGGTAAGGAGGCTTTAGCCAAAATGTGAGAAAAAGAACTTCATGAGGGTATTTGTACTTAAGAGAATCTCTATGATCACCTTACGATGACCGTAGAAACCGGGGGAGGACTATCGTTTGTAATTATAGGTATGTTACACAAAATTTAAAACCTATCTTTCCTTTTTGGATTTAACTGTTGAGAAATGGTCGATGGAAACGCTTTCGAAGGATAGTCACGGATATTTGTTGACGGATTGGGCCGTAATCGTCTTTGGCACTATGTACTTTAGATGTCCCACCTTGTGTGAGAGGTTGCGTCATTCAAAATACGGTTATTTTCCGATTTTTGTTTTTTAAATGAATTTGTTGATCAGTTATTTTTATGTTTATGTAAACCCACTCTGAACACGTTTCCCTAGTTATTCAAAATAGTTATTCTCCCACCAGAGTTTAGCTCGTACTGTGTGTAAGTTCTATTATACATATTTCGATAGAATCAAGATTTATTTCATCTTTTTAAATAGTATTTTTTTTACATATCTGTAGGTATCTGTATTCCTACTCTCTACGACATGTTGATGGATGAAGTCTCGAAGCTACAAAGGACGTCATATCTGACAGGCAATTTCTCCAAATAAGAGGATGTCTTCGCTTTTATCCACCTACATGTCCAACATGCGAACGTTCATGTCCTTTGTTAACATAAAGAAAACGTCATGAATGGAGATGTGCAACTCATAAGAATAACACCATATTAGAAAAGAAGGACTCATTCTGGGAAGGAATCTCATCTTCTATTCTCAAATAATAAAACTTTGTGTGTGCCTGGGCTTTAAAATACCACTTACTACTGTGCCTCCTAGGTTTGACATAACCACAAAAACAGCAATAATGTGTATAAATCCATCCGCGATGTTTGTTCCCAAATTTTGAACCGATATCCTTATAAGATTGGAGGCCCTGGAATGGTGGTTCAAATTGATGAATCTTGATGGCAAAAGGAAGTATCACCGTGGTCATCTGGTTCCTGAGAGGTGGTATTCGGTGGATATTGCCCCAACACTAAAGAAGGGTTCCTCTTTATGGTTGAAAATCGAAGTGCCACTGGTTTACCTCCTTTAATGTGTGAAAATGTTGAGCCGGGTTCGATCATACATAGCGACGGATAGGCTGCGTATGGTGGAATCCCTCAGCTACCAGTTCTACCTCCCTTTCAGCATGAGGTAGTAAAAAATCACTCACAAAACTTTGTCGATCCATGCACTGGCGCACACACAAATATAATGTAGAGTGCTATTGGAGAAAATGCCAAGAGACGATTATAAGTCTATGGCTGGTGTCCATGATACTACATTATCTGGCACCTCGACGAGTTTAAGTGGAGGGAAAAGTATGGACGATCGCCGAGGGAAGCTTTTGATAACTTGTTCAAACAAATTGCTGAATTATATCAATTTTAATATATTTTTCCTTTTTATTCTTGTGGTATTAATGCTATTTTGTTAGTATAAGATATTGTTGCTGAAATATAAAATTACAGAAAGGTATAAATGCATACACCTCAATTATTTTAGAAGCGGAAAAAATAACCGCATTTTGAATGACGCAACCTCTCTCACCAGGCGGAACATCTAAAGTACTATAGTGCCGTTTTTTCGTCTCGAAAAATTCCTCCTTTTCTCTTTAGCGATGCACTTTTATAAGTCAACTGATTCTACGTTCTACTCTGGCGTAGACTTATAAACCCATACCTTCTCTCAATTAAATCACTAAACCTCCTTTTTAATTCTTGTCACGCAACCTCTTTTATATATTTTGAAATAAATCGTATTTTAAATATATTTTTTCATAATTAAAGTTCCCCATACACGTAATAAAGGACAATTAAATTGACTAGTGATTGGACTATAATTTGATTTATTCAAGGTATAATAAATAAATAAATTCATTAAAACTATTCAGGTCTCCTAGGAAAGGAAGGAGGAGGATGATTTGGAACCCGAATATTGGGGGTTGAGTCTTTGAAATTGCACTTTTTATTACACTTTTTTTAAACAGATTTTTCATAGACGGTATCTCCGGTGTCTATATTTATCATGGATCCTTGATACTCTTAATTTGGAGTTTTATATTATAGTCAGTATTTATAAGCGTCGAATTTAGTGATGATATTTTATCATGGGTTGTTGCAATACTGAATTTCCCGATTGCCATGTAAACATACTAATATGTCCCAATTGGATATCTGCTACTTGAGTCGGGAAATGTGTCGAATTTATATTCTTTGAGCAACTCAATAACTTCTTTATCGAATAGTAGGATGTTTTTAGATTTTCTTATGGGGACATTTTTAATCACATATACGTTTTGGTTATGCTACAACTTAACGAATATTAAAGACAACTAGTTTGAAAATTGATAATAATCCTTGTATAATAAAAATATCTTCTAAACATTTTGCGCGGTTTTTTTTTTTAAAGAAATGTCTTCATGTAAAAAATCAGTACAGAGAGTGCTCAAACTTAAATTTGTTAACAAAATATGTAAATATTAAATGCAGACTACTACAATTTAACCTTAAAAGTGGTATATAGAACTCCCAAAACTGACATATTACCTTAATATGTAATTTCAACACATAATAATTTAGTTGTTGAAATTGTTAGTAACTATTCTTAAAGTATAATTTCTGTAAAATCAATGTTAATGAGTTCAGTTTTCTAGACCCCTTCCCTAAGGAGTAAAAATCATTGTAATATTCTAAGCCACTGGTACTATTTATTAAAATTGATTCAGGCATCTCAGTGTAATCATAAAAGAAAAAAATATTTAACTCAAATATTTATCTACTAATATATTTGGGCACTTTTTTTGGACGTAATTATTTTATGTTTTATCTTTGCCTATTTGTCTGGACCAATTCTTCCAGGTCCATTTTTCTTGGGCCATTTCTTCTTAGGTGGTAATGTATAGCTATTTCTACCTAATTTAATATATTTATCATATGTAATGTAAACTATAATAATGCATGATCAAGTAAATTATGTTTTTGCATATATATTTGAAGAAGATTCGTTTCCATTAAAGACTAGAGAGTTTAAACATATTGAAAAAGGTAGTAAAATGATTAAATTTACAGTAGACATGTTTAAAAATGGTTGGTCCATAGATAACAGAGTAATAAATATACAAAATAAAAGCAAGAAAAAATATGAAAAATATGAAATCATTAAAAAAAAAATATTATACTAAGTAGCTTTTAAGTAATTTTAATATCTATAATCTTTTTATCAAAAATTATTCGAAATATATTTAAAGCAGCCACCGCAAATGAAATTTGAGTGAACACTCATAAGCACCGAGTAATAGCAAAGAAATTGTGTGATGACGTCATTTTGATTTGTGCATATTAGTTCAAAAGGCTAGTTTACTATGTAAAAAAATGTTCTACAGAGTTAAATTAGTTGCTAAGAGTAGTAAAAAGATGATTTTTTGGCCAAGTATGAAATTGAGTGGACACTGATAAACAACCGAGTAATAGCAAATAAATTGTGGTGATGACGTTTTTTTTTATTTGGTGCATACTATATTCAAAGGCTAGTTAACTATGAAAAACGGGTGCTAAAGAGTTGAATTTAGTTGATAAGAGTATTACAAAGATTAAATCTTAGGCCCAGGTAGAAAAATATAGTGGACACTGATAAACAACCGAGTAATAGCAAATAAATTGTGTGATGACGCCATTTTTGATTGTGTATAGTTATTTTCAAAAGGCTAGTTAACTATGAAAAACGGGTGCTAAAGAGTTGAAATTAATGCAAAGGGGAGTAAAAAACTTAAATTTTATGGCCCGGTAGAACATTTGAGTGGACATTGATAAAACAACCGAAGTAATAGCAAATAAATTTTGTGATGACGCATTTTTGATTTTTGTGCATAGTTATTGGCTCAGTGCTACATTTCACATGAACAAAGTATACCTTATTAATCCCATAAAGGAGGGGCAGGTTTTCTGCCACTCACTTTAAAATGATGTAGAAAAAGTTCCATCAAATATTTTTCCTTTGGTTAGTTTTAACTTGTTCTTTATACATTTTAGGTTAACTAAGTAATAATATTTTATTGCCATATATATAATATTGTTTCGTCAATACAGTTTTGAACACAAGCTAATATAGTAAGAATGTTTGAATTGCTACGTCTAGAAATATGGCCATGTTTTAGTATAGTTCAAGCAAAAATGGTCCAATAATTTAGCTAAATCGGATTCTTGAAATTGTATAAAAATAACATGACTTAATATTTGTTCCCTTTTCTTTTTTTCTTATTGTGCACTATAGGATGATTTTTCGTATTTGGAGGTAAGGGTCAATTTTTGAAGTATTCAGGAACGAGCCAATACTCCTGGTAGATGTTACTAGAACACCAGAGCATACATTTCCGCCATATTTGACTTCATTTTCGGCTTTTAAGGTATGGTAACGATGTCATTTATGAGCGAATTTGGGAAAATCCCAAAAATGAGGAAAAAAATGACATTTTTTCGTTATGAATTTTTTTAGTGAAAAAGTGTCCCAGGACCATAACGACGTTTTTTACAGGAAGTTTAGTGTCTTGACTCATGTTAGGATGAATAACAATAAATTTTTTCCATTTAGGTGATGTCATGATTGTCACATAAATATGACACCTTCAATCTCATTTGCATATTGTCGTCACCCTATAGCAATATAAAAAGGTCCAGGAGTGCCCAGGCTGAAACCACTTCCAAAACATTGCACAAGGTCCCTACTAAGATTTCAGATAAGTCCCAGACCCGGAGAGTCCCGTGAAATTTGTGTATTCTCAATTATTTGAGAGGGGTCTGCTAAAAAAAAGTCGTCAAAAACAACCATTTTTGAGAGAGAGAGAGAGAGAGAGAGAGAGAGAGAACGATAGTAAAGGAGTGACGTTAAACTGGTTCTATTTATTCATTTCAGGTCTCATTAATCCCCCTTTTCAACGCCTATCAATATGGCGAAGTTGATCAATCGGGATCTCTTTGACCTCACACGGACTCACTCTTTTGAAGAGCATGCAAGTCTTGCGGCTCTTGTCAGGGAGAGGATCGGTTCTCAGGGGCTCGAGGAAGTAGATATTGACAACTTCCTCACCCAATTCCGGAAGGCGGCGAAGAAGAAATGGCATTCTGCTGGTTGCCATATACGCAATATGGAGTCCAAATTTGGGACACCTGCCGGTTGGCTCAACCAAGTGGTCGACTTTGGAGGCTTCATCGTCACATCAAAGAGGAAAGCTACTCCCAAAAAAGGTGTCGCCCCCAAAAAAGAATTTGGGAATCTCTCCCGAAGCCAGCAAAATCGGAGCACAGCCAATCTGCGAGCTGAAAATGAAAGCTCAAAGCTTCTCCACGCAGCAAAGACGGCGCTTCGGAATGATGGGAAGGAAGACATGGCCGTTGTCATCGAGGAAGCTTCTAAATCTCCAACTCGTCCTTCAAAGATTCGCCGGCTCTCTGGGATCGCTTCAAGCCTTGATAAAGCTCCTCCACGTGACCTAGCTCTCCCTACCAAGATTTCTGATGACGATGCACTCGCGCACCTGTTCTATACAGACATGACACGTGACGCTTACGTTGCCAATCGTCTCATGTGCAAGTCGCATGGGGCAGATATTTGGCCCCCATATGGGAATCTTCAAGAGGCCAAAAAACTCTGCCGGCCAGCCAATATCACTTATGAGGAATGCGCTGTCATTGTTCCCCTTCGAGAACGTCTTCTGCACAACGATGGCCGTTTTGTTCAAGTTTTTTACGACCAGATTGAAGAGCATCTACAGAATGTTGAAGACGGCGGCACTCTCACGATTGAGGTTGAGGAGAAGATCGGATTTGATGGCAGTACAGGCAACTCAATCTACAACCAGAAATTTGGCTCAAATGACCCCGAAGCTTGCGAAGAAAGTTTGCTGTCAACTTGCCTTGTTCCACTTCAATACCGCACATCAAATGGACAAGTCATCTTCACAAATCCAGTTCCACAGGGTGTGACATTTTGTCAACCCGTCCGTCTCGAATACAAAAAAGAGACACAAGCAGCGTCAAAGCAAATTGACAATTGGATTGATGCCGAGGTTGCAGCCCTTGCCGAGGACCCTATCATCATTCCTTATGCAACGAAATTCCTGAAATTCCTTCATACCCTGAGGAAGACGATGATGGACGTAAAGGCTAAGAATGCAGTTACAGATACCCTCTCCACACTCCGTTGTTTCCTCTGTGGGGCCTCCTCCTCATCATTCAACAATATTGAGAAACTTGTGGCCAACTATCCAACTAAGGAAGAAAACCTTGTGTATGGAAGCGTGTGTGACTTGCATGCATGGCTCAGGGCATTTGACGCTGTCAACTCGCTCTCTGACAAGTTGTCCATCAAGAAGTGGAAGATTGCATCGGATGCTGACCGGAAGAAGGTGGAGTCTCGAAAGAAACGCAGAAATGCTGCTTATCTCCAGGATCTCAACCTCGTTGTTGATATGCCACGAAGTGGCGGCTCCGGCAATTCAAACACGGGGAATGTGGCAAGAAAGGCGTTCCAGAATGAGGAAGCTTTTGCTCGGATCACAGGCGTTGATGTGAATCTCATCCATGACATCCACACCCTCCTCATCGCCATAAACGTGGATCTTCCTCTCGATGTCTCCAAATTAAAGGCCAAAGGACTCGCAACTGTAAAACGATGGGTGGAGCTGTATGGTTGGTACAACATGCCAGTCACTCTCCACCAACTCTTCTTCCATGCCTGGGAGTCATTGCGCTTGTCCTCCCTCCCACTTGGCTTCTTTTCGGAACAGTCTTTGGAATCAACCAACAAGTATTTCAAGAGCGATCGTCTCCACCACTCCAGAAAAGATTCAAGACTCCATACGATTCAGGACCAATTTCATCGGCAGTCGGATAAGAGTGACATCTCGATGGCTCTCAAGCTCCAGGAGAAGCAGAAGAAGAAGAGGCCGACAGGCGAACTCCCGCGAGACGTTCTTGAGCTTCTCATTCCTGCTCAAGAGCCAGATGTTTAAACCATCTTTCCTTCCGTACTTTCTTTCTTTCCTTTCCCGCGTAAAACGTTACAAAAGATTGTTACTGTGATTGTTGTTGTGTCATTTTGATTATTATAAAAAATAAAAAAAAAAAAAAAAAAAAAAATACTATCTAAAAAAAAAAAAAGTTAAAACACAAAAACAGAAAAAAAAAAAAAAAAAAAGATCACAAAATATCCTATATGAATATAAAAGATAAGAAAGACATTTAAAAAGATTCACGATAATAAACGAAGGTTTTTTATTCTATTTTTTTTTAAATCTGATGAAGACAAACACACTTTCTAAAAATTTCATCATTAATAGAATATACTCATGGAAAAAAAAATAATGGTGCAAGTTCCTAAAGATTTCTCTTTAATCAGGGGAATCTGAGAAACAAAAGCAAAATTGTTTTTCTACGTATTTTTATATAAAGTAGCTGAGCAAAAAATTAATGCGTTGGAGAGTGAGGAGGGGGGGGGGGTGTTCAATAGAGTTGGCTGGATGCTTTCACTTACATCAACATCTGATTTTTTTTTTTCAGATAAAAAAGCTTTTTTATGAGCAGGATCAACTATATCTAGCTGGTGCTTCTTTGGGAAAAGGGGGTTCAAGTCGAGGATTTCTCTCCTGATGAGCACCACACGCCATAGAGCTCATTAAAGCACAATAAAGTCTCATTTTCATCATGAGGTCTCGGGAACTGATTAAAATGTAGGTAGAGACATAAAATTTGACATTTCTGAACCAAATATGCTCTATTGGCTGATCCGAATAAAGAGGGAACCCATAAAACCGTCCATGCATCCAAAAACGACGTTTCAACCCATAGTGCGGTGATCTGCGACAAACTTTTAGTGGCAGGATTCCTGCCACTCGTCTAAAATACATGAAATCAACTTTTATGCAAAACAAACTTATGGTTTTTTTGAGTCATGCCTTATAAAATCAACGAATCGAAAAGTATGTATTTTTGCTTTTTTAATTATCTTAAAACGAACTCATGAGGAAATTCTCCATCTTCAATTTAAAAAAATTGCAAAAAAAATTATACAGAAAACTGCAATATGTTAGGAAGTGTAGGTAATCTATTAGAAAATTGTATAAATAATCTGCATCGCTCAATCGATTAAAACGACCCTTTTGACAATTATATGCATTTTGCAGACAACATGAAAGTAAGTAACAACGATCTATTTTATAAGGTCAGTCCTCTATTTGACTATTTAAACAAGGTTTATAAGCAAAAAGAAGGCCTAGAACACTGCAACATTAGGAAATTGTGATACTTTATTATGGAAAGCATGGTGATAAGTAAATATTTTATGATTAGCCAATACGTTTCGGTCTAAAAGTTTGAGCTTGTATTCATTAGACGGACCTGTATTACACGCGGAGTCATACCACGGCATTCATACAAAAACAAATTGAAAGAAATCTCGGCCTTGGTCCGAAATGTTGTGAAGGAAATTGTCTAACAGTTGAAATTACACCCTCAACATTACGCGATTGTTGATAACTTTTATAAAAATATTAAACCGTCTTAAAAATTAACGAATTAGGAATCGGTGCTACAGGCACTCTTAGAGAAGACAGGTTCCATTGATGCTAAGAATGGCCAAGATGAAAAAAGAACGGGCTACATGAAAAAAATATTCACTGGGTATTGGAAAAAATAACATGTTGTTAGGGTAGCCCCAAATAAAAAATTAAAATCCATTTCTAAAAGCTATCAGGTGGAATAAAGTCAAAGGAAACGCATGTCGAAATTGCCCAATTATATTAGTATTTACAATATGCTCGTAGGCGGTGTTGAACTTTTTGACCAGAATGAATCCTATATATAGTGAGAATTCGTTCCAATAATTGTGATGATCCATTTTTGCATCAAGTGTAAATGCCCAACCGTTTGTCCAAGGAGAATATATCAAAAAGAAAAATCTATCATTTGAGAAGATCAGATAACTATAGCGATTGATGTTTTAAAAAAGTTTGGAATTTTTAAATAAAATAGATCCTAATATATCCCAGCGAGCCTGCTGCAATGACTGTTCGCTACAATGGAGGACAACATAGGAGGTCAAAAGGAAGTAGATCGAATTCAAAACGTCGCTAGTTTTCCTCCAGAATATATCAGTAAAAAGTTTGATGTACCTTTACATTCCGAATGTATTGAACCTTTCCATACAAAATAAGCAAATTAATTTAGAATAGAAAATATATAAATTCATATTTTATGTATATGTATGTTAGGATAAAGAAATAATTTAGATATCTTGTATATTTGTTGACAATTATTTTTAAAGTTACATTTGAAAAGTACAAAACATGATTTTATAGCCGAGTGGCAGGAAATCCTGCCGGTCAAAAACCCGGGTTTTCAGTATTTTTTCTCAAAAAATTTATCGGATATGTCAAGAAGCAATAAAAATTAGTTTATTTTCTCAAAAAATTTATCGGATATGTCAAGAAGCAATAAAAAATAGTTTATTTTCTCAAAAAATTATTTATTTATGCTACACAAATATCTTCGGCTTTAATGGGTTAAGGTATTCTTCGCTTCTTTAACTCACTTCCTCACACATTTTAGCCATAAAATAGCATATATTCATTTTCTTCGTATGACGTCCCATTTCTCTCTGTTTCTATTTTTTGTTTTGGGAATATTTCTTTAAGTATTACCGAAGACGTAAAGAGGTATAATTACACCTCCTTAATCTCTTCTTCCCCAGAGTTCGTAATCATTATTTCATTTTTACTGTGCATATTAAAGGTATATAGTCTTCACATACCGGGAGGTGTGTTTTACTCACGCAACCTTTCATAAAAGACACTGGGCGCAACATTATTATTTACTTTTATTTTTAAAAATGATCATATAATTATGAGAGATATGTTCAACACCCTTCGAGGACTGATTGACTAGGAAAATAATGGATTACTCATTGAATATCCTGACATGATAATTTTAAATGACAGAAATTATTTTAAAAAAGTATTACAAGTCCTACCTGAAGATTCGTGAAAAATCGCGTCAATTGATCATCGAGGGCAAACTCAAAGGTATCTTCTTCTCCAGAAGGCACTAAAAGACATTACACCTTGTCTTCATCGAATAATTTCCATGCTGTAATGAGCAATCCTCGATTCTCCACTTATTATAAGAAGATAATCGTTGTCCAAAGAAACCCAGTTGCAGTCTGCTAAAATCACTGCGTCATCAGTATAAAGCTCCACTCTCTCCAGCTTATTGTCCCACCTTTGGACTCGGAGACGATTTAGTCCGTCACAATGCTTCAGATAAAATTGGTCAACGAATTTCTTTGGTAAAGGTAAGATGGGCCGTTGAAATCATGAAGGGGAAGCGGGCTCTGGAATCCCGTAGCGTCCGATCGTGGAGCACGATAATTCATTGGCAACAACCTAGAGAAGAGATGGTTAGGAACACTTGAAGCTGATTATAAACTTACAATTGATCTTACCACCTTGGATCTAAGCCATAATTGAGGATATCATTGAGGTAGATAATACTAGAAGTAAGAGATACAAGAAAATGCCATGCTCAGAAGCCACTTGCGCCTGGTGTGTGAAAACATTCTTGTTGAAAGTACCCGTTGCCTTTTACGTTTTAGAAATAGCTATTAGACTACCCCAATGGGGGGGGGGGTTCTATGGGGGACTCAGTGATAGACTCCGCCCACAGAAAGACTCGTCCAATAGAACGAAGAAGAGAGCTTGTAAGAGAGAGAGCTTTTAGAACGAATATGACTACACGCAATCCATACCAAACCAGAGAGATAAAGTATAGAGAGCTGATTCCCTTCAATAGCAAGAAACATCGTTCAGCTGTATTCTGTGTGTCCAATATAAACAAAGTAATTTGTACTACGTCATTGAAAGCTGATCATAGAGATAGAACCTATCTCAATGATCAGCTTACGACGGCGTATATAATACTTTGTTGTATATTGACACAAAAATACAGATGAAGGGAATATATATTTTTATCTCTATGATCCCAACTCACTCCATTTGTTCCGTCGAGTAATATCAAGTCCTGGAATGAATATGAATGACTATGGAGTTACGGAATAGAACCCATGACACTTACTTACGTTCACATACTTTGTGTGTTCATTAAACACAATTTCCCTCCAAGGCGTGGACATGGAAAAGCGAGGGATATGGGGCGCTGTGAAAGGAGATGTTTAAAAAGGTACAATTGAGTTCAGGTCTTGTTTCACTATTCTCTTTCCTCAGAACAGAAGCAAAAAAACAGAGAATCAAAATAAATAACTACCTCCCGTTCCGGCCGACATGGCCTACTTCATAATGAAATCAATATTCCTCAAAAGAGGAGGAGAATAGTGATAACAGAGCCTGAACTCAATTGTACCATTCAACATTCTCCCTGTCACACGCCAAAATATCCCCCGCTTTTCCATGTCTAACAATGGCTTACTCGGCACTGATTCACTGGATATT
>CP045907.1:10557125-10583684 GCA_013387185.1 Caligus rogercresseyi
TTAACACTAGAACTACCAAGGGGTCATTTTTCAACTTTTTTAAAATTTCAACTGGGATTTCTGAGTCCACAGACATGGTAGAGTTCTAATTTTTCATGTAGCTGTTTATCTTTTAGTTATCTTTAACATCTTTAAGTATAACAGTTCTAACTTAATCGAAAATCGTTATATTGATAAAACACCCTTTAACTACCATAGGGGTCATTTTTGACCCTTATTATTAAATATTTTTATGTAATGATTTTAGTCCCCCCCCCCCCCCCCAACACGCAGTTTTTGTCATCTAGATAATCCATTTATCCTTTTTCAGTTATATTAGTAAATATCTCATGAAGGTTTTAACTCGTTTTTACTTTTAGAAGTACTTCTCAATACATTGAGTTCATAGAGTTTTGAGAGACCAGTGCTGATTAGTAGTGATAAAAATGTCCCGAGTAAGATCAAAGAGACTATGTGCTTCTAAAGCATTGGAGTTCTTTCAAAGCATACCCGAATATCAATCAGAGGAAGAGGGCCCAGTCGATAGCTTGGTTGACACTGGTGATTTATTCGACATAAGTAGCGACGAATCAGGGGATGACTTCTCAAGTACAGATGATAATGAAGGTACTGTTTCTTCCTCCATTGACGACTTTGTTAGTAAAAATGGAACAACTTGGAAAAAGATGAGCCCAAATGTTGAGCTCACTGTTCGTACTTCAGTTCAAAATATTTTCACTGGAAAGCCTGGGCCTACTTCTCCGGCTGTCCGTAGTATCCTAGCAGAATCGAAGAGTTCAGCCCTCAAGCTCATGATTGACGAAAAAATGCTTCGACATATTCACAAATGTACTGTAATTGAGGGAAAACGAGTCTTAGAAAAATGGGATATGTCCATGAGGGAGCTCGAACAATTTATTGGACTTCTCTTTGCCAGGGGCGTTTTAGGAATGTCTAATACTCCTGTTGAACAAATTTGGTCCCAAATGTGGGGTGTGTCTCTCTTCAAGAAGACTATGAGTCGAAATCGCTTCCAAGAGATTCAAAGATTCCTTAGATTTGATATGCGCTCAGAGAGATCGACTCGATTGGAGCAAGATAAATTTGGACTTATTTCCCAGATATGGAATGACTTTACGGATAATTGTTCAATGTACTATAATCCGAAGATGGAAGTCACCATAGATGAACAGCTATTCCCCACGAAAACAAGATGTCCCTTTACTCAATACATCAGCAACAAACCTGACAAGTTCGGGATAAAGTTTTGGCTTCTTGCTGATGTTGAGAGTAAGTACTGTTGCGCTGCAAGACCTTACTTGGGAAAAGACTCAACAAGACCAAGTAACGTTCCCTTGGGCTCATTCGTAGTAACATCACTCCTCAATGACGCTGGAATACTTGGCAAGGGATATAACGTTACATGCGATAACTTTTTCACAAGTAAATCACTAATTGATTCTTTGATCGAAAAGAAAACTAGTCTAGTTGGAACCGTAAGAAATAATAGCAGAGATATTCCTCCTATCAAAGAAATATTATTGGACAAGAGTCTGCCCATTTTTTCGACGATGGTGTTCAAAAGCAAAAATAATTGCACTCTTACTGCTTATAAGGCGAAAAAAAATAAGTCAGTCATGGTTATGAGCAGTCTTCATCCTACAGTTTCGATTTCGGAGAAGAAAAAGAAAAAACCTGAAACAATTGAATATTACAATCATACCAAGTTCGGAGTGGATTCTTTGGATCAAATGTGCCGATTATATTCTACCAAAAGTGGAACTAGGCGATGGCCAGTGGCTGTGTTCAACAACATTCTGGATATAGCAGGAATAAATGCATGGATTCTATATAAAGAAACTCAACAAGACAAAATAACACGTCGTCAATTTTTACAAGAACTAGCTATGGAATTGTGCAGAACCGATAATTTAGAAAATACAACTTCGGAAATAACTTCGACCAAGAAACGCAAGCATTGCCAAAGTGAGAATTGTAATAATAAATCTTTTAATAATTGTATCGAATGTGACAGTGTTGTGTGTGGGAAATGTGGTGAAATTGCTGAAAAAGTAACAAAGTATAAATGTAAAAAATGTATGGCAAAGAAATAATGTGTATATAAACTTATATCTAATAATATTCAATAAATGTAAGTAAGCTTATAAGTAAAAACTAAAGACTTTTATTATATGGGTCATAAATGACCCATATGGTAGTTCAAGGGGGGGTCAGTTATGTGGTAGTGCTAGTGTTAAAAGTAATATCTAATATGTTTGTTCTTCTAGTATTATTGCGCAGTAATATAATAAATAATATATAAACTAGAGAGAATAGTGATAACAAAGAGCTTGAACGCCAATTGCACCCTTTCAGACATTCTTCCTTTCACACGCCCAAAATATCCCTCGACTTTCCATCTCTATATATAAACTCGCACGCGCGCGTAAGGAACAAAAAACACTGACTGGTTAAAAAAAGCTATAAATACTTAACGAAGTACACGCTCTAGGGAACCTTTATCATTAAGACTAATATAGATTGACTTCTTTTTGCCATTTTCTTTTTCTATTGAAAATTTGTAACAATTAAAAGAAGCCAGCGCCATGAAGTGGTCAACGATGAAGAATGAAGAAATCAAGTAACCAGATCAACATCCTATTTTGAAATAGTCATTGGTTACACATAACTAGTATAGTTTCAAAAAGTTCAAATGAAGCTGAGAAATAAGAAAAGGACTCCTGATGGAGCTTTAGTACTCAAAGTAAAAGTGGGAATCGGAGGTTTGGGATAGCTTTGACTTAGTGGTGGATCAAGACGGCAATTCTGTGAAGTTTGCTCAATGTCGAGCATGTCCAATCGATTCTATCATGCAATGAATCCAGCCACGCGTTCTCTCCTAAGGCATAAAAGAAACGGATGTTCTTCAAGAGAAAACCAGACGAAAATAAACTGCATTCACATCATTTTTTCAAATAAGGAGATCCCTCAGAAAATTAAAGATTGCGGTCCATGACAAATGCGTAGAGCTTGTCTCTAAAGATATGCGTCCCCTCTCAATGTTTGAAACTAAAGCTTTCCATAGTTTCATTCAGGAGGTATAGATGTATCGTCCAAGTCAGGGCCTTTTAGAGCGGTGACATCTTACCAGTCATCAAACACTAGTCGAAAACTAAGTGTTTAAAGCTCAAGGCTTACGTAAAAAGCTTGTCCCAGTTCTGCAATGCAATCTGGAGAATTTGAGCTCACCTCTGATTTGTGGACAGAGCCGCTCACCAAGTGCCTTATTTATCGCTCACGGTCCATTTTCATTGATTCAAATTTTGATCTAAATAGCTAGTAAAGTAAATATTTAATTATTTCTTTCAAAAATATAATGAATTATTTACTCCGTATTAGTGTACTTGCTACTTGTGAATTTGATGGGGATAGAAAGACAGGAGGGAATGCCATCAGAAATAATCTTCAGAATATTTGTGATCGTTTCGAATTGTCATGGATGAAGATCAAAAAGCAGTGCACATTGTCACAGATGAAGGTAAGTTATTGAAATAAGCTAATATCAAAAATAACAATTTCTCATTATAGGATCCAATATGAAATCAGCATTAAAGGAATGTAAACGTTAAATTGTTGCGCCCATGTTTAAACACACATTGGGCACATACCTTTAACAGTTCGAAAACGTGGAATCTCCTGCAAATAATTTACAAGTGTAAACGCTTATGTCAGTTTCTTAAAAAATCTGGCCTTTCATCCATTTGCATAAAAAAGGTATACAAGAGGTCGAAACGAGTAATTATAGTAATATTGAAGGGTTGAATTCACAAGAGAAAAACATTTAACATAATCTTACCTAATGAAACAAAAACCACGGAATAATTAGAAAAGCAATAAGGCTTTTTTCATATAATTTCAACGTTAAGATCGTGAAGAGAATTAACTGAAACCTTGTTTGATAAAATGAATAAGTACATAGTAGACCAAATATGACGACAGAACATTTTGTATATATAGTCGATTAAAGATAAGGGGAAAAAATATTTATTTTAACGATATTGTTCCTAAAAACGACTCTACTTTCATAAATATGTAGGCATAATATTTTTATTTTCGGAAGTTATGATCACAAATCTCCAGGCTTGTTGAGCGATCAGGAAAAAAATAGCGATCCGATCAAAAATAGCGATCATCATAATTCTTGCGATATAAGCGATATAACGATCAGGGATTTTTCGATCAGCGATCGATCAATTTAATTGCGAATCAAAACAAAAAAATTACCTATGTAATACAATTCTAAGTAAAAAATTTAAATGTATATACAGTCAAACCTTTATAAGTATTCATCTTTATATGGCAATGAAATGATTGTTTCCCATAGCCTATGAGCTCCAAAATAACGACTTCTCCATAGGCGCCTGTCGTCTATTTAGGACAAAATATCAGAATGATGTTTCTCTAGCCTATGAGCTCCAACACTCTGGCTCCTCAATGACGGTATGTCTGCATATTTACAAGAGATGCCAGAATAAATGTTTCCCATAGGCTATGACTCCAAAACATGACTTCTACATAGTTGCCTGTCTGTATATTTTAGGACAAACAAATATATCATGATAGCACACACTGCCTTTTTTCTTAGTATTAGTCGTATTTTGTGTTTTCTAAACAAATATTAGTTGTTGGAATGGATGTTGGTCAATGTGACAGCTAGTTAATTTTAAGAACTGTAGGGCTTGTCTAAAAAATCCGTATTACAAACATTTTTTTAAAAGTTTTTTATACAAATTGATCGGATAGCTATTTTATAGTGATTTTCTTACGATAAAGATATAAAGATCAGGACCTTTTGCGATACTGCGATCAGCGATCAAATATCGCTATATCGCTATTGATCGCCGATCAGAAAAAAACTCCGATCAACAAGCCTGCAAATCTCACAACCTCACAAATGTTGATTTAAACTAAAATAAAAACATACATGCATAAATGTTAATAAAATAATTAATTATTTATTTAAAGTAGCCCAAGTTGTATGAATGTGTGCTTTAAGATAAATAACTATGGTGTTACTTACTCCTTGAAAATTTAGTCTGGGTTTGAAATTTACTTCTTTAATCCACATCTATATTTTAGTTTAGACGTCGTTATAATGAAAAAGAGTTATTTTGTATCAAGTACAACTATATTGCAATAAAAAATTCTAGCTCACAAATATATAATCAATGAACACTTCTAAGAACAAAACGCATCTTTAATAAAGTTAAAAACCTTGTAAAATTAATGCTAATCTAAAATTGTAAAAGTAAAACTGTAACTTTGCAGTAATAAAATTATTTTGCTTAGTTGAGGTTGTTTGATTATCCATCTGCAAAAGTAATGCCATTTCTGTGAATTTCAAGTCTTTTGAATCAAGGAGCGTATAAAAAACGTTTTTATTAAATGTTGTATCATTTCATATTTTAGGTGGCTATCTCGTTATCAAATGATTGAATCCATTTGGATTCAGTTTGATATCATCAAAGAACTTCTGGCATCAAGAAATGAAAGCTTTAGGTAAATGGGAATAGAAGAAGATGCTTTAAAAGAAATTCTAGATTTCCTGCAGCCATTCCAAGAGGCAATCCAAACATTAGAGGGGGACAAGGAACCTAATATCCAATTGGTCTACCCAAAGTTAATGCTATTGGATGCCCATATGAAAGTTCAGCCCTCGATAGTCAAAATACTGCGATAATGAAAGAAGCAGCAGCAATTGCATTCAATGGAAAGTTAAAGGCATTGCTTGATGATTTCCACATCATCGCTTCTTTTTTAATCCCAAAATGAAAAAACTAAAAATGACGGATGAAAATACAAAGAAAAGAATTTTAGAAGAAATTGCGAAAAATATCAACGATTTAGAACTCCCAAATACTGACGAAAAAGAAGAAAAACCTGCTAAGAGAAGAAAATGGACACTGATTACGAAGATACGGACTCTGACGACGAAGAAAAATCAGAAATAGATATTACTACACTTTATTAAAAAACCAGAAGAATCCATTTTACAATTTTGGTCAAGGAATAGCAGAACTGTGCCTAGAATGCATTCCTGGCCAGAAAGTACCTGGGTATACCTGCCACCAGCGCTGCTTCTGAAAGAGATTTTTCTGCGGCTGGTTTTTGTATGAATTCTCGTCGAAATAGACTGAATCCGAATAAATTAGATGACATTCTCTTTATTAAAAATTAAATATATATATATAATTGATGTAATATTTATAGATAATACTAATTTATTTATTATTTCTATATATTTAAATGTTTCTTTGTAAATATTCCTTTTTTCATGTACTGTTATGTCCCGAATTGGAAAATACCAAATAAAGTAATTACTGAAAATAAATAAGCTAAATAAGACCATTAATATATAAAGTTTATTTTAATACTAAAGTGTGTCCATAAACTAAGGTATACGTATTTAGAGGAAATTAAATAATTAATGGAGTTATTCTTAGGGTCAGATCTGTATTTTTAGAAAGGGAAATTGATTTTGGCCTTTCCTCAACTGAAATTTTAGTTAATTGCTAAGACAATTCAAAAGGTATGAAATAAATTTTATTTATTTATCACATCATTTTCTTAAAAACAGTTTAAACAAAGAGATAAAATAACTTAATTCAAAAAATTTCATGTAAGTAAATTGCAATATAGGTGGATTCAGAATCGAAACGGGCGGGCGCACAGCAAACTAATCGGGCTCAGGCCGAACCCGGGCTTATAATTAGCCTTTCGGGCAGACTCGGGCTCAAAAATGGCGCCCAATACACAACACTAGCTCATGAAAAAAGAAGTGAGGACGTTTTAGAAAGGGGACCGAGGTGGAGATTTTTTTTCGAAAGAGCTCCGAGAAAAAGTGATGACGTTTTTTTTTAGAAAGTGGTCTGAATTGAAACTAAAAATGATGAAAAGTTTTCCAAGCCCTGATTAGTTAAAAGAGTACCATGTCGACCAGTTGTAAAATTGTGTAGACGTCAAATATTTTCTCCAGTCCCTATTATAAAACACACATTTTTCTGCACGACTCTTAGATAATATTTAGGCAGAACTTCAGTAAGAAAACACAGCCAACCTCCTACACGGGCTTTGGGACGCTTCAATGAGGGGATATATGCTTTATAAAAGTCTCCAGCTGACACACTTCTTCTTTAAGTGCTAATTCAGCAAGAGATGGGATAGATGTGGCCCTATACAAAACGAATGAAACCACACCAGAATTATACAGGTCAACTCTTTTTTTAAGTATAAGCTGTGTCATAGTATAATTTGTCCATATATCTTCGTGTTTATTTGTGTCAAGTTAAATTTCTTATCCGACTCGTTGTTTTTTTTAGAATATGAATAATATTATTTCTTTGAAGATACTCTAAATGGCTGTAATATTATTTTACCATTATTCTAATCATTGTCATCGTAAGTTTGCTTAAATATGTATAAATAAAATAAAATGATGAAGAACTCGACCATGGCGGCGTCGCCCTTGTTCGCCTCCGGGGAGCTTACGCAGCTGCTCGCGATTTTCGGTCGACTTTGAAAGCGCGTGTGCAAAATTCGGCATGGCAATGCTGTCTTCTGACGACGCTCAGATTAATTTACTCTCGGATCTCGTCGCAAATAAGCAAGCAACGACGCAAAGCTACTTCAACCTTCTCAGCGTCACAAACAACAGTCTCTCAATAACAGAGATGAATGAGCGGGCAGAAGCTCTGTCCGTGGTGCCCCTGGATCAAGAGCTCTACGATGAGAGGGCTCCCCAAGCGACCCTTTATCAAGCTCAGAGCCGGAAGAAAGCTTCTGAACCGTCCATGAAACGCCGCCGGGAGGGCGAAGATACTCTCAGGGCAGCAAAATCCTCGCGTACCGTAGAGGAACTGAGGACGACGAAGAAGAGGAGACTGAGGAGGAGTCCAGTGACGAGGAAGAGGCTGCGGAAGACCCACCCGCACCAGCTGTGTAGGCCCTTGGCCGTATCACACAGCTCTAGAACATTTAAAGAGAGACTTTGCCAGACCTCTTACAGATCTGTGAAGAGATCGAAGTAAAAGTAAATTCATTGTGTGCACCAAATTTCAAATTTACTAATGTGAATGTCTTCTGTCAATTAATTTCCCTGTTTTATTTGTATGTTTGTGCTTATGTTATGTTCATGTCTTATTTCTGTTTTAGGTACGTTTGCATTTATTTTGATATATTGATATTTATATTCCTGTTAGACCCTATTCATTTCAGCAAATTTCATTTTCTCTTTTTAGTCTTTGGTAGCACGTTTTCTGTTTGTATGTGTAAATTTATATGTCTTGCTATTTATTTATGTAATGCCGCTGCAATGGTCTCTTGTAAGTGCAGCGGCCATGTGATATCCTAGGGGTGGAATATATGCAAAAGAACAGCTACTGGGACAGAAGCTGCAAAATTACCACTAAAGCATATTTACCCACTCCAAGGATTGAAGCATGTGTCAAAACATAGTATGATGATTGAAGTGCACAGACAGGGGAGGGTCTTTCTCAGGATTTTAGGATTACTAAGATTTTTAATAATCCCGTCATCTGTCAGGCTTAAAAATCGATGTCAGCCAACTTCCTATCATTAGAGATTGATTTACGTCTGAGGTTAAGAGTATGTTGCCATCAGGAAGCATGTATTAAGTATTAAATATGCAGCAGTCAAGTTATATTCAAACAATGTATAGGGAATAAAGATCGAGATATATCTAAAGAAATAGTTCCATTGTTAGTAAATAAAAATAAATTTAATTTAATTAAATAAGTAAAAAATGAAAAAAGCCCGCCCGCATAGCCCACCCGACTTTCATATCTTTGCGCCCGAGCCCGGCCCGGCCGTCGGGCGGGCGGGCGGGCGGGCATGCCCGCCCGATGGACAACACTAACATCAAAACAATGGAAGAGAGGTATCAAGGCAAATGGAATGAGCACATGATGGCAGACTACTACTGGAACCTTTTGAGAGACTGCCCAAAAGTTGCTTACAAGCGAAAATCGTATAAACGTCAATTTTTGTTTTGTGAATAAAATATTGTTTTGTTTGTTCATTGTAACTAAGAATCTATTGTATAATGCTTTGCATTCATTTATGATATATAACTGATAATGTAAATGGTTTTTTTTTTCACTTGGAGAATTAAAATTCAGCAAAATTTTAGCAAATTTTTTGTATATCCTCGAAATCTATGAAAAGTGTTCAGTTATAGGATAAATGAAATGATGTTATATCTAACTTAACTTGTTAGATTGAGATTTTACACTGTCTTTGTGGTTTAAGATTATCATAAAAATCAATATCTGACATATATGCACTATTCAGCCGTTTTTTGTACGTTAGCTATGGTCGCGAATGGGTGATTTCAGACAAACGACCCCCCTGTGATATCTCAAAACTAGAGCCAATTTGAAAATCTAATGTCAGATTCGGATTCAACGCCCTTGAAAACCCCAGAAACCAGTCTTACTTTGCCTGCCAAAAATATTGTGTTGACCAGTGTTATTTGTATGATCAAAAAGTGTATATAAACCCTTAATGTATATATGAAATAAAAAATATCTAAATTGTAAAACATAAGCTACGGTAAGGTAGGTATCGTGAAGAATAAACAATAACGTCAGTCGATGATTCTAGGACTCACTAATATCAAAGATATCTACTGAAACACCTCATTTACCAGAAATGGCGATAATGTGTCCCTTTATATATGAACGAAAAAGTGCTCAAAGTGGGCTCATTTTACTATTTTTATAAAATAAAACTAAAGAAATGTGCTCATTAATGCTCAATAAGGCTATTTTGACTTATAAGATGAGCCCAAATGTCAGTAGTTTCCTTTAAAAATGCATTTTATACAAAAGTGTCGATAAGACAAATTATAAATAAGTATGAAAAAAAAAATGCGTCATCAAATTTCCTAGTGCGTGTTATATACAAATATTCCTAGAACCAAGTTTTCTAAAGGCTAGTGCACTATGAAAAACGGGTGCTTAACAGTTGAAATTAATTGCATAGAGTAGTAAATGATGTACTGCAATAAAAATTCCCGTAGACAATAATTAAGAAGATAATAATTTATTTTATTGGAGGAAAAAAAAACTATGCATCGTCGAGAAATCTTCAACAGTCAACCCAAAGTTCAAATTCAAATACCCAGGGACCAAAAATCCAGATGGCAGCACTTTCGTTTTAACATGAACTGTGAATGAAGAAGGAAACACTATGTTCTGAAGAAGACGGGAAAATGCTGGGAATTTGATGAGATCTTTGAGAAGGACATAATGCATAAGGGAGCTCATCATCAAATTGAGGCAAAAGTCTGTGTCTAGTTATGGGTAGGCTTGAGAATGAGAAGAGCAAAGTTATAATGATCAAACATGCATCAGACATCACCACAATCACAGGTATCGATCAGTTCATGGATGAGCAAAACAGCACATGAGTTTGGAGATGCCCTTATGGCATACCTTGGAAAAAGGAATGATCGAAACACACGGGATTATATAAAATTCCAAGAAAGTCTGGCATCTAGAAAAGGAGTGACGTGCTAATCAAATAGTTATTTGCATGTCATTGGGACTATATATAAAAGTAATCTATTTGTAATTGAAATAAAAATCATTTATTCCACATGAGTTTAGGCTTTGTATTTTAGCAGACGACATATTGCATATGAATGCAGGAGAAGAGGATAGTAAAGAGGTGTATTTAGAACATAAAACAGGGGGAAGATGATCGTATGTAGGCACTGAGCCTATAATTACTGGGAAAGAAGAGAGTAAGAAGGTGTATTAGTACATAAGCCCAGGAGGATTATCGTATGTAAGCACTGATCCCATGAATGCTGGGGAAGAAGATAGTAAGGAGGTGTATTTAGTACATACGATGATCTTCCCCATTTGTATGTCTAAATGTATCCTTAATGTCTTCTTCCCCAGCATTCATTCACACTAATAGCCATAAAAATAGCTATTCAATTGTTTTTTTGGGCATTTCCTTTCTCTTTCTATATTTTTGTTTGGGGAAGACGCACAGAAATATACAGAGGGGCTAATGAATTATTCAGAGGCATACGTCATATTGCCCAATATTAACAAATATTTATATATCTATGTCTTACTATGAAAATTACTTTGTTTATATTGGGCACCAAATACAGCGATGTTTCTCTGCTATTGAAGGGGATAAGCTATCTTCATCATTATATCCCTATGAGAAGACGTCGGTAAGGATTATCGATTAATTTATCATTCGAAATATAATAAATTAAATATTAGATAAACCGGTAATCCTTACCGAAACCTTCCCCAAATAATATATAGAAAGAGAGAAAATGGTGACGTCATACGAAGAAAAGAAATATAAAAGCTATTTTATGGCTAAATATGTGTATTAAGTGAATTGAAGAGGGAGAAGAACCTTAATAAGGTATACTTTGTTCATGTGAAATGTAAACACTGAGCCAATGAACGCTGGGGAAGATGTGGGTAGGATTGCATTTAGCCAATGAATGCTAGGAAAAAGACCTTCATGAGGTGTATTTTGTACTTAGAGATCTCTATGATCATCATACAATGACTTAGAAACCGGAGGAGGACTATCGTACGTAATTACTTAGTGTAATTATACTGGGGAAGAAGACACTAAGGAGGTGTCAGGGTTGTGATTTTTTTGATTAAATCGGATTTTTGATTTAAATCAGATTTTTTTGATTTTAATTGTTAACCATATTTTATTAACCAAAATCTTTTTTTCAATGTGTAAATTTGTCCATACTTTAAATTGTAACTTTTTAAAACATGCCCAATATGCATATAGGCCTACCTATTACTCAGGGGACTTTAAATGCTGTCTTTGATTAAATTCTAGTTGCCTTACTTAATGATTTCATTTTAATAAAGAATGCAAAGGAGTAAACAATAAAATTACAGAACTTCAAAGGCCTTGTAATGAGTCATACTCGCTAATCACGTGACAGTTCGAAATCCAAGCGAGGATCGAAGACTCATGACAATTTTTACCTTAAATAAATACTGGGTGGAGCTGCCAACGGCTGATCAAAGATGACTACAAGATGGGTCACTCTCGAATCTAGGACGCGCCAGGTACGCTTGGAAAAGGAGGCGCAAGACAATCGGACAATTGATAACTCGTTCCTTAATTGTCAAATTTAATGAGTTTACTTTTCATTCATATTGTACAAGCAGAATAGAAGAAAATTGTTAAATATGTTCATCAAATCTTAAGCTAATTAGAAGATTTAGAAGAGCAAGAAGACTGACAATTAATAACTCGTTCCTGTAATTGTCAAATTGAACTGCGTTAACTTTTCCATTACATTGTACAAGTAATAAACAATTTATTTGATAAACATGACTTGATTTAATCATTAATTTTAAAATGTCTTTGGGAAAAAAAAACTTAATTTAGATCGCAATCCAAATTGCTTGATTTAAATCAATAATCCTAACTCAAAGCTAATATGATATATGACGGCCTGTTGTGAATCTAATTCACTACATTTTTTTCTCCAATGATGCATCCTTCAAGCGCGATTGTTCTCCTGTAAACTCTTTCTTCTGGTAGTAGGCATCATTATCGGCTACACTTTGAGTCTTCTTGAGTCTCCTCTCAGTCTTTTTGACCGCTTTCCTAAGGTGAGTTAACTCCTCAGTCCACCATGACACGGCTCTGCGTAGTCTCTTCACTTTTTGAGGTGCCACTGAGTCGAGTGCATTTTGCAACGATATTGTGGTTCATATGCCAGTCTATCTATTTCTGTGGATGAAACTACATTTTCGGTTCCTTTAGAGGTGTAGTACTTAAAGGTCCTAGTATATTAGGAAATTCAGTCCATTTCACTCTCTTTAAATTTCTCAGAAGAGTGTGTTCCATTTTTACATCTAACCGAAAAATAATGTATTTATGATCGGATAGCGTGGACTTATCAGAAACCCCCCATAGTGAAATGAAGGGAAGCATAAGGTCATTCGCAAAAGTTACGTCAATAACTGACCATCCAACTCCGCCAACAAATGTGTATTTTTTCCCTTCATTACAAACATTTAAATGTATTGACGCACAGAACTCCTCGACTTCTTCTCCTCTTTTATTTGTTTTTTCTGATCCCATAAAAAAACTATGGGCATTTGTATCCATTCCTATGAGTAGGGGTATCCTCTGGTCTTTACATTTCTTCCCCAACTCTTCTAACTTAGGAAAAATACATGGGAGTGTAATGTCAGCGTAGTAAGACACAAATATTATTTGTTATCTTTCAGTCTGATAGTAACTGCTATCATATCACGGCTCGAGTATTCCAGCAATTCGACGCCCTCAAAGGATCTTGAAACCATAATGCTCACTCGTGGAGGAAACCATCAGGACTTCTAGGGGTAAAAGTGTCGTAAAAATAATTGACTTCTTGTAAAATGTTATTCTGTGAGGGAGGTTCGGTAATCAGTGCAACTTTAATGGACTGTTCTTCAAGAAGTTTAAGAAGCTCATATCCAGCCAGGCTCCTCTTCCCCAGATTTATTTGAACACAGTTGGCGGAAGTCATGTTTTGTTATGATGTATGTCAGTCTTGTCGTATTTTCTTTCCTTTATGTTAAAATAAACAATTGCATGGTATAAAATATTCTTTTATTAAAATCCATTGGAGGTTTAAAAGAATAAAAAAGAAGGAGATATTTTTAAAATTTGAGTGCATTAAGATAATTATTTTCATGTGAAAGGGTTCTCAATAAAATTCATTCTTTTACTTATGGGATGAGATACAATTTTGGGGATCTTTAGGATCAGAGTCTCTTGTACGTTTATTAAAGTTTGCTTCTGGGCTAGTAAAGACCCGTTTGCTTTTCTTCAGCTCCGGGTTAGAGTTTGTTTTCTTCATAGGGATTGAAGAGCCCCTTTGCATTACTCTCATCCATTCATCTCTCATTCCATGCTTTGCAACGCTGAGGCTTGTAGACTTGGAAACTCGTCCCTTTTTGAGACACTAGTCACTGACGTCTCATTATTTTCACTGATGGCAATCTTCCACAGTGAATTTTCAGACCAGGCAATCCTCAATGGTTGTCGCCCCATCTCCAGTCCATCAGCCTCGGTAGTTGTTTTTCATCCTCCGGTTGTCCTCTTCCACGGGGTTGTCCTCCTCCTTCTACTTGTCGACCTTCCTGCGATTGTCCCTCCGTCCTCTGGCTGCACTTGGGCCTCCATGCATCCTTCGCCTTCGGGTTGTCTTTCTTCTTCCTCTTCCAGTCCGGAGGCCTCTTCTGTAGTTCTTCTCTCTTCTGCACTAGAGATCCTTGTGGGAAGTCCAAGCCCAAGTCTAAAGTATTCATTGAATTCATTGTAGGTGGCTCTTTGAGAAAATGGACATTTGACCTTAGTATGCCCAAACCTAAGGCACCTGAAACATTGAACAATTTGAAGAGATGACACGAGTTCAACCTTCTACCTCCGACAGGCACAACCATTGGTAGTCTTTTCCTTGGTTTGATACGAAATTTATTTTTCCTGACAATATGTTATTAAATAACTTAGAAAAGTGCACATCCGTTTCACTCTCCACTGAAACAGAGTGAGGCACATTTTCGTAGCCGCCCACAATGTCTCCATACTCTTCCATTATTCCTTCAATTCCTTTAAGTTTGTTCGGAGCCATTCTTTATTAAAACATCTATGGGGCTTTGTGCAGCTCGAGCATTTTCTAAGCCCCTAACACTAAACTTTAAACATCATCGAGGATGCCTAGCCCATTTAAGGTATCAAAGTGAGAGATAACATGTATAGGTTTCCCAAACTCTATAATTATATAACCTGCTGCACTTTTACAGTCATTTATCCTTGTGATTCATCTCCGTTTAGCTTCAGAATTTCAGCAATTTTTATAGTGACTAATCGTGGGTGAGAATCCTCTCAAGCCCTTCCCTCATTGTCCCTCCAGTCAATGAAAATCTTATTCCATAGGGGGTTTATATTAAATGCCTTATTTTCATTTTTCCTTGTAATAGTAGAGTAAGTTTGAGATCCGCTTTACCGGTAAGTCTGTTGATGGAAGGAATTTCCTCCCTTGTATTTCTTCTCTTCTTGGATTTTAATTAAATCCATCTTACGCTTCTTCTCACTCTTCCCCTCTCCGTGTATCTTCTCCCCATTTTCATTGCCAGCCCACCAGCCAGCAGCCGGTCAGGCGGCTTATCAGGCGGGAGAGTTGACATAAGTCGTGTAGTTATGTAAGTAAAACTTTTCCCAATCACTGTCTTGGAGCTTACTCTCAGGTCTTGGGAATAATGACGTAGTTACGTGACGAAAGAAGACTTGTTGTGATGAGGAATCCAAACCCAGGTAAAAACCGAATTCCGGTCCTCCTGGGTATCCTGAGGGTCTGCTTACTATCCCACGAAGATATTCGGACAAATATCAACTCCTGGATACCAAAACACCTCCAAAAGTCGCGGTAAGACGGTTTAATTTTGTTTCGTAGAGCAAAATAAACAAACGTCTTCTCACTAGCTATACAAAATCCTCCTACCATGTTATTGTATCATCCATATTCATGCTTTACTTTAATTTTACAGAGCAACATATCACAATGAAAATAACATAGGACGACTTCTTCAAAATGTGCCAAGCACACAAACCAAATCAATTTAAACCTCCAAATTGGAATGAGTCGAAGAAAGTTGGTGGCGAAGCTTCGATGTCCAGTCCTGTGAAGTGTTTCGAGCCAAGTTGGTCGAAATGAAGTCACGGTTATACCAAGTTCACTGCTGCTCGAAAGAGTAAGACGAGTTCTTTAAGGATGCCCCATCCCGGACATTATGTTTGACAGTGATGATTACCAACCTCGAAACATCACACCAGAAGTTTCTAGGAAAAAAACGAAGAAGTCTTTGGATCAGTTGGGTGAGAGACAACTGAAAGCACGAACTGAGGAACGTGGAACGAGTGAGGAGTATGCGTCAGAAATGAAGAAGAAACCCCTGAGAATTCTTGCACTACTCCTCAAAAAGTGGTAAGGACAAGAGAGCTTGTGAATTTGGAGACAAGATATGGAAAACAACCAGCTGCAACAGGTCGTCACATAAGCAGTCATCAACAGTTTCTGTGAACACGGCTATCTCCATCATGACCGATTGTCAATTGGGAAGAGACACCTACTCCACGCTGAGGAAAACCTTAAGCAAGCTGGACACAATATCCTTCCACCCTGGTGCAATCTCCGGTCAACCCAAGCTTCATCTCTCCAAAACCAGAGCCGTTACCGGACTCATCAAGTTGTTCAGATGAGGTATGCTGAAGCTGTACAGATCACGGCACGAAGAATCTTGGAAACCCTTCCTCCAACAGTCGTCCATCGTATGCTGTCATGAATATCAAGTTGGGGTTGATGGTAGTGGCAGTCATGCTATATATCGTCAGCTCAATAACGCGAAGACAAAACAACATCATGTCAATGTTTTGTCCTCTTCGATCAATCATGATGGTGGTGAAGTATGGACGCAGAAGCAACAAACAGTCCCCTGACCACAGACCTTTGGCGCTGCAATTGGGAAAGGAGTCAACTGAATCACTCCAGTCTCTCCAAATTTTGACAATGACATCAACGAGATGAAAGAAACGATGACTTCACAACTAATGTGAGAGAAAAAATGGTATCTGTGAAAGTGAACGTTGATCCCACATGATGGACATGAAAGCAGCAAACCTGTATTTGGGTCTGGGTGGGGCATATTGTGGATCTTTGCGACCATTCGAGAGTGCTGTCATGATCCTGATGTTGTGCGAGCAGGGTTCGAGATCATCAGATCTGTTGCTGATCTACACTCTATCTTCGAAAAAAGTTGTTGATGATGATGGTGTAGTTGTGAAAAAGAAAAAACGATTACGATACACGGAAAGGCTTGACAAACAAGCCCATACCCAACCATGAGGTCATCTCTGTTCAAGTTCTTCATGCACCTGCTTAGAAATTTCGATCAACACATTAGATAGCAGTCCACCTGAGGGCTGAGGTGTTTTGAATGGACCGAAGTGAAAGTTCTCGTACCATCAATTTCTTGTGGCAGCAAAGAAGGAAATCCAGAAGAAGAACTGGAAGAGGTGCTCGGAGAGAGATGGGACTTCCCAGATGGAACTGGTAAAGGACGGCACCTCTACGACTGCAACACAGCTCGGCAGATTTTGCATCATGGAGGCAGGATATCTGTCATCGAAATGCTGCCTGATCGATTCCAAGGAGTGATGGACACAAATTGGAAAGTTCCTTTCCGTTGTTCTACGGTGTGTTACTCATAAGAGAACATTGATGTACAAGAGTTACAAGAAAAATTTGTAATTCACTGTACTTGTTGTACTGGGAGAGTTTTCCAACACAATCAACAGAAGCTATCACCTCAGCCAGTGATTGACTGTGGATAAGTGTTCCTCCCACCCTTCATAAACTTCTTGCACACTCCTGGGAGCTAATTTTAAGTTTACATATTAACATTTTTGGCTCATTTGGGGTAACATTAAAAAAACATTTTTTTGCTACGTTGGGGGTAACATTAAAAAACATTTTTGAGCAAAAATCATCACACTTTCCGCTCCTATGTGATGAATATAATCATCCCGTGCTTGAGAAATAATGAAGTAACCTCGTTCCTGCGCAATGAGCGGTAAAGGACTATCACTTCTCAAACGATCACCCCCCCCCCCCGTGCCATTTACTAATTTTTTTGTATGCACCAAAATCCACTTATGAAGTAATTCTTTATGTTTTATTTATGACAAAATTATATGATCAGGGGGATGCATACCCGGTGGTGGTAGTCCTCAATTCGCACGAGAGATAGAAGAAACCCCTCTCAATTTTGATGGGGAGAAAACTAGGCATGCTTCATTCTAATTCATGATTTTCGGTATGCTTAGATATGTGATGGAGCCAGATGCCCACACGGTTCTAGGATATTTGTAAATAACACTTGTTTATAAGGGAAAATCTAATACAGCATATTCGTGTCGGAATTATTGTAAATAGGAAATTTTCCTTAACGACTTTTCCATAAAATGCATTTTAAAGGAAACTACTTTTGGGCCTAGCTTATCTGTCAAAATAGCTTTATTGAGCATTAATTTGGTTAGATTTATTTAATGAAACTAGTAAAATGAGCCCATTTTGAATACTTTTTCGTTCATCTATAAAGGATATAGGTATTAATATATACTAGCCATTGCCGCTCCGCGGCTGTGGCTAGGCCCTCCAGGCGTGGGTGGCCTACGGCCACAGCATTATACATGGTAACATATCTTTGGATAAGTTAGGCAAGGATTGAACCTTCCATCCAACAATGAAGTTTTTTAGATTGTTTAGATGATGATGGAGACGTCGTATAGAAAGTAGTTATATGATAGAGAATGATGTGAATATTTTCAAAAAAAGGAGAGGAAAAAATATATATTATCCAGTAAATCTGATAAGTTCCTCTCCTTTAACCAGTGCCTTAGAGTAGGAGAGTCTGGACATTCAACAGCTGAAATTATTCAGCTGTTATTTGTTATGAAAGTGTGAACTCAGTATTTGTAAAGAGACTCTAGTATTTTTATTGATAAAGTGAATATTTCTGCAAAAATGCCTTCTTGTTCAGCAATTGGATGCAAAAATCGACACACAACTGATAAGGATATATCGTTTTTTCGATTTCCAAAAGACTTCCAGCTACGAAAAAATTGGGAATGCAGCTTGAGGAGGAAAAATTATCAGGCTAAAGACTCGCATGTATTGTGTTCGGAGCACTTTTTAAAAAGTGATATAACTTTTGAAAGGAATCGAAACAGGAAGTGTCTCAAACAAGGTGCTATTCCATGTAAGTTCATCTTTTCAAAAGTGGCAAAACCGAGAACTACGATGACTTCAATCAAGTCCAGTGAACCTTTAATACTTGGTTCATCTATAACCGTCAATAGACCCATTAGTGATGACGATAATGTTCCCAACCAACCTTGTGAAGACGTCACATATTTATGTAATGTGGTACATATGGACCATTCTTATGCCTCATTCATAGGTAGGTGATTATAAGCATGCTTCTTTCTGTTAAACCTTATAGATATAATTTTTTTCAGATACGACACTTAAAAAAACCATTGGTACCCAAACGGAAGACTCTCAACCAGATGTACGAGAATTTGGAACTCAAACTGCACCTAAAAGGAATTCATTAATGCTTCGGGTAGGCTTTTTTTTTTTTTTTTTTTATTGGCCCGATGGCAAACTTTATTCAGAACATATGTAAATATAAAATTCAACAATAAGGACAATGGGTATTAGTAAAAATATGAAACTAAAAAATATTGGTGGGCATAAAATGTGTAAGATATACATTAAGAATATTGTTACATATATTAAAAGTCAATTGACATCACTAAAAACTTGTAATAGTTAAACAATCAATCAATTTTTTATCTTAGTTATTTTACTCTGTTTACTTTAAATATTTCAGAAGTTACTTCGGCCGTTGAATCCATTTTTAACGATGATCAAATTGTCTCTTTGACTAATAAGAGTAGGTGCTGCAAATGGTCGCCATCAACAATAAAAAAAGCTATTCAACTTCGAATTGCCTGTGGTACTACGGGGTATGAGATGTTACTTCAAAAAGGATTTCCTCTACCCAGCCTGAGAACATTGAGGCGACGATTGGAATCTCTAGAATTCAACCCTGGCATTTTAGAAGATGTTATGGAATTGATGAAGGTACATACTCATTTTATATTTTAAAATTCGATTTATATGTGAGTTCATTTTTCAGGTGAAAGTTCAGTCATTTCCAGACAATGAGCGTCACTGCTCATTAGTTTTCGACGAAATGGCAATTAAACCCGGACTTGAATTCGATGGTCAATCTGTTGTAGGCTATTCAACCATTGACAGCACCAATGTCCCAGCAACTCATGCATTATGTTTCATGCTCGTGGGCATACAGACGAGATGGAAACAGGTGATAGCCTTTCACCTAACGGGAAATTCTTTCGACCCCAAGAAGATTGTTTCTATCTTAAATCAAATAATTTGCTCCTCACACGAAGTTGGTCTCAAAGTGGCTTCTATTACCAGCGATATGGGTCCATGTAATCAAGCTATTTAGAAGGAGCTTGGAATAGTGTTAACAAAAGGACAAATTATTAACACTTTTCCTAGTCCCCTCTCTTCAAGCGAATCCATATGTGTGATGGCTGATATCCCACACTTAATAAAAAGCTTACGTAATCATATCATTAGAGGACAAATCATCAAGATTCCATCGAAATTTGTTGAAGAACATAATCTTCCCTGTGACTTTGTGAATCTTGAACCCTTCAAGGCTCTGATTTCGTATCAAGATATCTTGTCCTATAAACTTCAGCCGCAATTGTCTCCGAAGTCGATTATCCTGGCCAATTTCAAAAAATGAAAGTCAATCTTGCTTCACATCTTCTAAGTCGACAAACAGCTGCAGCTATTCGGATACTTGTATCGACAGGAAAATACAGCCAGCATTATTTGACAACGGCATGGTTTTGCGATCAAATTGGACGCTGGTTCGATATCACAACTTCGAGAAAACGTTCGGTTGCTTTAAGCAAATGTGTAGCCGCCAAATTGAACGAAACATTGAATTTTCTACATAATTTTAAGAATTTGTTTGAGAATTTGAGCATTAATCAAAGTCGGGGATGGAAGCCCATTCAGCGCGGAATTGTGCTTAGCACAACATCATTGATAATATTACAAAATAAATTCCTCAATGACCACATGTTCAGTTTCCTGTTGTGCAGCCGCTTCACTCAAGATTGTGTAGAGAATCTCTTTTCATCTATTCGTGCAAAAAATCCTACTCCTAACGCAAAGGAGTTTAAAAGGTGTTTGAAATTGGTTGCTATGTCACAATATATTTCAGGAAAAGATTCACATAGCTATCACACGGATGATTCTATGTTTCTAACCGATCTTGGAGATACATCATCCCAGCGTCCGGAAGAATCAGAAGAAATTGTCTATGAGGATATTTCTTTAGAAATAAGTAAGATAAGTTTCCTTGAAAAAACCTCTCTTATTCATTTAGGAGGGTATTGTATACATAAGGAATTCAATCGTCGTAAACCCTGTAAAGAATGTTCAAGCTTTTTTACAATTGACTTTGATACATATTCACCTCTTAATTTATTATCTAAAGAGAAATCATTTTCTGAAAATTCATTAATATATTGTTCAGAGGCTTCAATTTCTTTGTTTGAAGTTGCAAACCTTGTTTTCGAAAGATTTGAGAATAACATTTGTAAATTGAATAAACCAATAGATGTAATTTCTTCCGCTATAATGGTAAGACTATCCGAAAATCATATTCCATCATGTCATCCGGAAATAGTTACAAACATAGTGAGAAGATTTTGTAATTGTAAATTGTACTTCTATTGTAAAGATAAGAACATGCTCTTAGAAAGTGAAAAAAAGTGTATTTCAGCTATTAATGCCAGTAAAAGTATAAAAATGAGGGCTCTCATTAATTGATATTGTTATTTATATGTGTTGTATCAAAGTTTAAGTTTGGAAAATATACATTAATTTCAAAATAATGATTTTATTTATTGTTTATAGATATGTATTCAAAAGCTTTTGGGTCATATTATTAGTTCATCAGTTTATCACTACGTGGCGCGCAGGGTGTCCAGACTCTCCTACTCAAAGGCACTGCTTATTACTACAAATATGTATATATGTTTTTCTTTTTCTTTTTTCCTTTTCTTACTTAAAAATAACTTTATCGTCTTATTAAAAAAGTGGGCACAGTACTTAGCAACATGCTACATTATATGAAAATACATTATATAACATTAAAGTACAAGTTATCAAGTATTTATTTAATATTATGGTTTTTTATGTTGCAACACAATACAAATTATAAACATAGCCCATTGCAGCTCTGCAGCTGTGGCTAGGCCTCCGGGCGGGTGGGTGGCCTACGGCCACAGCATTTATACATGGTAACATATCTATGGATAATATGTTGAGGCAAGGATTGAACCTTGCATAAAACAATGAAGTTTTTAAGCTTGTTTAGATGATGATGGAGACGTCGTATAGCAAGTAGTTATATGATATAGAATGATGTGAATATGAATTCAAAAAAAGGAGAGGGGAAACAATATATATCCAGTAAATCCTGATTAAGTTCCTCTCCTATAACTACAAATATATGTATATGTATTTTTTTCCTTTCTTACTTTAAAAATAACTTTATAGTCTCTTTAAAAAAGTGGCCACAGATACTTACCAACACGCAGCGAGGCAAATATGAAGAAATATATACCCTTTGAAAATGATTTTATAATTTTTTTAGATTATGTGTGTGCAAAAAGATTTAAGGAAATTATATATATACCTTATACAACATATATTTTTTCTAACTTTTAATGAAAGAACGCCTACTTAAAAGGCATCCTATGTGAGCTAAGAGGCAAATGCTCTCCTCCGTAAGACCTTCTTCATGATTTGGAGGGAAAATCAACATTATAAACTTTGCGCGGGAAACTATTTGATGATGTTATCGTATTCATGAGTACATGTCAAATATTCATATTCATAGAGCTTCTCCCTTCTCTTCTACTCGGAGCGCGTCCACTTGTGTTTCCTGTGAGAAAAGGGGGAAGAGTTTGAAGTATTCAAACTGGTTGATAAGATTGGTGAACCCAAGGTTTGGGCAAAATACAAAACAAACATGTAGCAGTGTGACTACTCAATGACGTCACTGGAGACCAATTATTTCTATCTATATATATATATCATCAATCTTTCTATCTATAAATATATATATATACATATTGTATGTGTGTGATAATAAATAAAATAAATATATATATAAATTATATAATATATATATTCGTTCTCCCGTGACGTCATTGAGTAGTTATAATGCTAGGATTACATGTTTGTTTTTGTATTGCCCAGACCAAGTATCCTATATATAAGGTCGAGGCATCTCAGTCAACACTGCTAACAAGGCGAGTGACGTCACACCCGGGCAGAAATCAAAACAAACTCACCGAAGAAACATAATTATCAATTTTTTGCAATTTAATTTACAATAATGGACCCAAATCTTCAAATAGACAAGGTAATAAATAATTTTTTAATGTAATGGAGTTTATGCATCATACAATAATTTATGTTAAAGGTCGTCCTGAAGAAGAATCGTAAAAAAGCTTGTGCTATATATGGATGTAAAAACCCCAACGGCATCGTTTACCACGATTTCCCAAAGAACTTGGCTCGACAGAGGATTTGGAAGAATCTGTGTAAGAGAAAAGACTCATTTAAGCCAGAAAATGCACAAGTGTGCAGTATGCATTTCGCTCATGATAGCTATCAAAGAGATCTAGACATGAGCTTCTCGGTTTGATCCCACGAAAGAGGCTAAAAGTAGATGCAGTACCAAGTCTGCTACTTCCAACTTCTACTTCATCGTATCTTCAACCCAATTCGGTGGACCAAAGCAATGAAAAGACTCCCAAAATTCTTAATCAGTCAACTACCTCTCAATCCTCGGGATCTGAACTCCAAGTTCGACTTGATTCGCCTCGCTCGAGGAGACAAATGAGTAGAGAAGCCAACCGAATTGTAAACGATTTAATGGCAAAGGACGCGGAACATAGGACACGAGATGTCGGTGTACAGACCGACCATTCTTGTTTTGTAGAAAATATAGATGATCTCAAATTAAAATTTAAAAAAGCTAAATCTGATCTATGTATACAAAAAAACAAAGTAAGAGTTCTCACAAAGAGGCTCATGCGACTAGAAACCATTGTAAAAAAGCATTCAAAAATTAGGAAGACTCTTATTCAGAAATGTACTCCAGCCCAGGCAAAGAGAGTTTAAACCCTGATAAAAAATGGTTCCATTACTCCAAAAAAGATATCGTTACAGCTCTGATAGTAAGGTCTATGAGTAAACGTGTCTTTGAATATCTCAGGCAAACAAAAGTAATACAAATGCCGAGTATTCGAACTCAAGAAAGATGGCTCGAAGAGTTTCAAATGAATCCGGGATTCTTAGAAGACAGCTTCAAAGTCCTCCATGAAATGATGAAAACCAAAACTTCAAATTTCAAATTTTCTGTTTTATGTTTTGACGAGTGTCAAATTAGAAAAAATATGAGATGGACATGAAAACTCAAATAATTTATGGACCTCACTCAAAAGTCCAAGTTGTTATGATGAGGGGCTTAGTTGAAAAATGGAAACAACCAATATGGTTCCAATTTGATACCACTATGACAAAAAAGCTCCTTGATGATATCATAGTAAAAGTCGAGACCAATGGTTTTGAAGTCAGAGCAATTGTGTGTGATCTTGGGAATCACACTCTTCGTTCTGAGCTTGCAATTGACAAAGGCAACTTCTTCTTTACTAATCCATTTGATTCTACCAGGGTTATCTACATTTTTCCTGATTGTCCTCATCTTCTCAAGCTCTGCAGGAATCATTTACTTGACAAAAGGTTTATGGTTCCTGCAGAGGATGGAAGTCTGGCCCCTCTAATAAAAAATGATTTTGAGATTTGATCATGAAGGATTCGGGTGAATTTAAAATAGCTTTCAAACTCCAGCCACTTCATATTCACTGTAAAGGAGGAGCCAGACAAAGAGTTAGATTGGCTGCACAATTATTTAGTAATACAGTGGCCCAAAGCTTTTACATTAAATAATCCAAGTAAGGAAGCAAAGGCCAAAGAAAATGCCATTGAAATTATTAATAATTGGTTTGATGTATTAAATAGCAGGCAGATATATGACACGGTCAAATTCAAGTGTGCATTAGGTATCCATGGTGAAGATCAATTAAATGCTTTGGATAAAATGGAATGGTTTTTGGATTCATTTAAAATTATTGGACGGGAAAACAAAAAGAATTGCCTTGGCAGAGAGGAATGCGAGTTTCTATAAAGTCAACTCGAGCTTTATTCCATGAACTAGTGTCTCATGGTCCTCTTTCATTCATTTTAATGTCAAGAACCAATCAGGATTGTCTTGAAAACTTTTTTTCTCGCTTGAGGAGTGCTGGTGGTGATGATGATCATCCAGGAGCTGTTGGAACTTTAAAAAGATTAAGGATACTCGAAATAGGGAAAAACGCCGAAATTTTGGTAAACAATCCTTCAGTAGAAATAGAACATGAACTTGATGACTATAGGTGGTGGATGAAGCCGAAAAAAAATTCCGTAAAAAAGACAACAAGGGACATATTTAGTGCAACAGGTGTCGAGAAGACTTCACAGAATTTGAATTTTCGATTGATATTTCTGATCAGCCTCTGTTGACCATAGAAACTTTACAAAACCAACTAAATCAGTTTCAAAAATGGGATCTTGACTTCCAAGGGCTCAGTATGTGCAGGGTTTGTTGGATTTTTTTGATTTTTTCAAAAAAATCAAAAAATCGGATTCTTTTGATTTAAATCAGATTTTTTTGATTTAAATCAGATTTTTTTGATTTTAAGTGTAACCTATTTTATGAACCAAAAATTTTTTTTCAATGTGTAAATTTTGTCCATACTTTAAATTGTACTTTTTAACACATGCCCCAATATACATATAGGCCTACATATTACTCAGGGGACTTTAAATGCTGTCTTTGATTAAATTCTAGTTGCCTACTTAATGATTTCATTTTAATAAAGAATGCAAAGGAGTAAACAATAAAATTACAGAATTCAAAGGCCTTGTAATGAGTCATACTCGCTAATCACGTGACAGTTCGAAATCTAAGCGAGGATCGAAGACTCATGACAATTTTTACCTTAAAAAATTACTGGGTGGAGCTGCCAACGGCTGATCAAAGATGACTACAAGATGGGTCACTCTCGAATTAGGAGCGCTAGGTACGCTGGAAAAGGAGGCGCAAGACAATCGGACAATTGATAACGTTCCTGTAATTGTAAATTTTTGAGTTTACTTTTTCATTCATTGTACAAGCAGAATAGAAGCCAATTGTTAAATATGTTCATCAAATCTTAAGCTAATTAGAAGATTTAGAAGAGCAAAAGAAGACTGACAATAATAACTCGTTCCTGTATTGTCAAATTGAACTGCGTTAACTTTCCATTACATTGTACAAGTAATAAACAAATTATTTGATAAAAACATGACTGATTTACTCATTGATTATAAAATGTCTTTGGAAAAAAAACTTAATTTAGATCGCAATCCAAATTGCTTGATTTAAATCAAATAATCTAACTCAAAAGCTAATATGATATATTATATGATAGGCCTTAGTCTGAGGCTATAGATATAATGAAAAAGGCCACTGCTTTACTATTAAGAAGACAGACATGAAATGTTTGTTCTGTATTGAGAATTAGAAGCATAAAATAAATATCAATTTAATTTATTGAAAAAAACATGATTTGATTAAATCAATGATTTTAATTGGAAACCACTTGATTTAAATCGCGATTTAAATCAATGATTTAAATCAGCCTGATTTAAATCAAACACCCTGTTAT
>CP045907.1:10583784-10599532 GCA_013387185.1 Caligus rogercresseyi
TTTTGGTTCCTAAGGTTAGGTTCGAACCTAACCTAAAACGACGTTTCAATAACGTTCCCTCAATGTTACATAAAACTAACGAAAAAAACGTTCGGGGAACGTTCCCATAACAACGTTCGCTTTTGGTTACCCTACTAACGTTCAGGAACTTTCTCAAAATTTTACGAAAGAGAATATAAGATAGCTCCATTCTGGGGTTAAATAAATCTGTATCAATAACAAAGATGTCTCCATAAAACTTTTAATCTATATAGGGAATAGTTTCAGAAAAAAATAGTTTGCCTTATGTATACAATTTTAAACTTTCTTATAATTTTCTACCTGATTTACAATAGAAGATGACAATATTAAATAAGAGACTGCATCGCTCAATAATATCTGATTGAGTCGAGTAAATGTCTTTCGGTTTTATTATTTGCTATTTTATATTTAAATCATGTGTAAAATTAAAAGTTTTTACACAATAGACATAATTATTATCTGAAAATTTCCCTGAATAATGAAGGTTTTGTGGACGAATTGTCTTTGTCGTTGATCCCGATTTATTTATTCCAGCTCCATCTGTTATTAAAAAAAATATATGCCGTTAGTATGATAATTTGGGGTTCTAAACGAGCCAGACTTTAGGTTTTTCCACAAATTGAAAAGGTTGAAAATCATGCTTGTGAGTGAGGGGGGGCTAGTTCAACCAAAAATAAAAGCCACTCGAGCTGGATCATATTGCTGACTTCATGCACCTCTTATTACAACACGCTCAATTACAAACGACACATAACTAATACATGCTACAAATTCGTCTTCATCAATCAAACTGACTTGAATGTAGACAACTCACAAAAATACACATTTTTGTGTTTGCTATTGAGATCTTTCAGTTTCATCTGATTTTTCCTTCAGTAACAATGAACTCTGAGTTTCCATCTACACTAATCCTCAAGGTATGGCATTACTTATTCAACATTATGTAAACATCTGGTTGGATTAAAAGCCCATTGATACCTCGACGACTTGCCTTCGATTATCAGGACAACGGTGGTAAGCTTTTCACTATTTTAATTATCCTATGTCATTGTTATATTTGTATTTACTACCGAACCTCTATGTTTCGAACCAATGAGGAGCATTCTTCAACATGGAGTAAACGAAAGATTACCCTAAAAATTCCCTTGCTGGAAGAAAGAGGAACGTGGACAACTGTCGGAAGGATCATAAAATATTTTCCAAGACTTTCCCTCCCAGGTGTTGGAGGGAACAGTGCCTTAGAGTAGGAGAGTCTGGAACGACAAAGACTGATGAGTCATAACATAAAGCTGACAAAGACCCATAAGAAACAAATTTAATATCATAAATTAGTAGGTGCTTGCATTTAAGTTTTTTACGCATGTGTTTTGAGTCTTATATATTTTATTTTATGTTTGTGTAATTTTATGAGTTTGTGATGCTATAGCATGTTATAATCTATTATATAATTTGTGTCCGTTTTAATGTTAATAAACGCTTAATAGAATTTAATACTGTCAAGAGTTTTAATTATTTCTAAAAGGGAACTAAATAAAACTAAAAGGGAACGTAAATATACGTTGAGGGAACGTAAATAACGTTAAGGGAACGTAAATAAACGTTAGGGGAACGTAAATAAACGTTGAGGGAACGTAAATACAACGTTGAAGGAACGAAATAGAACGTTAGGGAACGTAAATAGAACGTTAGGAACGTAAATAGAACGTTAGGAGAACGTAAATAGGACGTTAAGAACAACCATCCATGCTAACATAAAAAAACCTTCAGAGAACCAAACTACGTTCAGGGAACGTTCTGCGAATCAAAATCTAACGTTCGGAGAACGTTTCCGAACGTTATTTGGTTGCTTGGGTAGTCCAGTCCCAGGTAAGTTAAAAGTAAGGTAGAACCATTTAAACCCATGAAAGTAAAAAAAAAACACCGCCACGCAACCTACCTCAAGAATATGACGCACATATGCCAAAAGTGGTCCTATTTTAAAGTAAAAATATGTTAAATATAATCGAATTTAGCCTTTAATTAGATCAGAGAAGACTTAATTATCACATTTCTATTAGAAAACGAAAAAATAAAATTTGTGAGTACTCATAAATTTTTGATGATTAAAGTTGTTGAAATTATCCAAAATATTTCATGAAAAGCTAACTCTTCAAAAAATATTATATTATAAACCACAAAATAAATTATAACAAAATACTGTTTATTTAATATATAACATAAATATTATTACAAGACATATTTATAAAAAGTATATAATTTATAAATTAATAACAAAACAAAATACGTTTATTATAATATATTACATAATATTATTAGAAAGACATATTTATAAAAAAGTATATAATTTATTGGAGCAATACACTGTTTCATTTTTCGCCTCTCTTTTAAAGTTTTTCTATGACTAGCTTTTTTAAGTTAAGTGTCGGAACTACACCTTTCTTGAGTTTCCTTTCTAATGGGAAGGTTAAGAAACTCATGCATTAGATCTCTCTCATAGTCCTTCTTCAGTGAAGTGCAAGACTACACTTAAAAGATGATACAGGCTGAAATGTCGAATTTCCTCTTTCGCATGCGATGGTCCAAGCTTTTCTCTGTTTGATGTTGGTTGGAAACGAGGGTACAATACATTGTGAGCATTGGGATCCAATGAAGGACAAACAGCAACTGCACACTGTATTTTTGCTTTTTTATTAATTGAAGCCATTTTTTGTAAGTAAGATGCACAAATGATAATTTGAGTAGGGATGTTATATATAGTAAAAGTGGATTTGTTTATGTTTTCTGGCAGACACGAAAAATAATTTGGAACTTAAGTTTATACATTATGAAACGGCGGGTGTTTGAGTCAGTCTGATAGTTGGGGTTTGAGTTGATTACATTTTTGTTAATAAAGTTAACTTTTACCATTACTATCCTCTTGTCGTCTATCATTTCTTTAGTAATTTACTTCATCATTATTCTTGGGTGTTATCAAGATACATACAGATATATTTTTGTATCTTGGGTGTTATTATCACAAAGGGTTGTCGGTATTTGTCCTTTTTAAGAGTATACAGTCCCGCTTGTTTCTACAGCTATGTGAATAGGACAGAATTGAAATGGAAAAGTTCAACTATGATTCAATCCTCAAAAACGCCTTCCAAGCTTCAGCAATAAAACCCCCCCCCCAGAAGTTTCAACTTATGTACGATTCATCCGTTTCTCTTGGATATCCACAAAACTACGTGAGAAGTTTTTAACCTATCCCTTGAAAAAATATATACTCCCAGAATGCTTCGTAGAACTATCATCAGGGCTGTAGGAATTTGGAAGAAAATAATGCCCTATAGTCCAGAAATATGCGAAAAAATTGGGCTTGTTGATTGGAGTTTTTTCTGATCGCGATCAATAGCGATATAGCGATATTTGATCGCTGATCGGAATATCGCAAAAGGTCTTGATCTTTATATCTTTTGATCGTAAGAAAATCACTAAAAAATAGCGATCCGATCATTTTTATAAATAACTTAAAAGAAAAAATGTTGTAATAAGGATTTTCGAGACTAACCCTACATTTCTTAAAACTTAACTAGCGTCACATTGACCAAAATCCATTCCAGCAACTAATATTTGTTTAGAAAACACAAAATACATACTTATACTAACGGAACAAGCCGTGAGTGCTATCCTTATATTTTTTGTCCTAAAATATACAGACAGCGACTATGTAGAAGTCATTGTTTTGGAGCTCATGGGCTATGGGAAACATTTATTCTGGCATCTCCTGTCTTAAAGTATGCAGACATATGTCAATAGTGGAGCCAGAGTGTTGGAGCTCATAGGCTATGAGAAACAATCATTCCGATATTTTTTGTCCTAAAAATACGGACAGGCGCCTATGGAGAAGTCATTATTTTGGAGCTCATAGGCATAACAACCATTCCATTGCAATATAGATGAATGCTTATTAAGGGTTGACTGTATATACATTTAAATTTTTACTTAGAATTTGTATTACATAGGTAATTTTTTTGTTGATCGTAATTAAATTGATCGGATTGAAAAATCCCTGATCGTTATATCGCTATATCGCAAAGAATTTCTTATCGCGATTTTTTTCCTGATCGCTTACAAGCCTGGAAAAAATTAACTAAATAGGCAGGAAAAAGGAGAAATATGCGAAACAAACATAGAACTATACATTAGGGGCGAAAAGTGACAATGTTTATATAAAAGAATGGATCATCTGCCCTCATCCGGCAGGAGGCAAAGATTGAATACACGAATTCTCGACTCTGATCATTGGAGGCTCTCTTATTTTATTATTGTTGATTGTGACGTGACTCCTCTCTCTCTTTGTTGATGTTTGTGCATATGAATAGGTTGCGTGTGGTTATAATCAAAAATATAAGTTGAGTCCATAGAAATATAGAGATCTGATTCCTTCAATAGCAGAGAAAAAGCTGATTCTGTGTGTCCACTTTAAACAAAGTAATTTGTACTACGTCATCGTAAGCTGACCATAAATATAGATTCTATCTCTATGATCAGATAACGATGACGTAGTACATATTATTTTGTTTATAGTGGACACACAGAAACAATTGAAGGGAAAAGCTCTCTATATCTTTATATCTCTATGGTTGAGTCCTACAAAAATAGTTCTTCAGCCATCCCCTGGTGCAGATGGTATTTTGGTCCAGTGTTTCTTTTAAGTCAGTTGTTTCTGGGTCCTCGTTTTTACATCACGATTTGTCCAAGTGGACTTTCAGTCAGTCTGCTCTTCTCTAACAAAAGCAGGCCGGGCAGCAGCCCAGGCTTTTTTTGGGGGGGATGCTACAGTTGTTTGGGGGCACAGTTGGCACATTCATAAAAAAATCGGGCCCCACGTCACTCAGTTGGTTGGGGGCCTACGCCACTCGGTGGGCGGGCCTGGCCCCCCTCAGGCCCGCCCATCCCGCCGGGCCTGACCAAAAGCAATGAGTGTTTACTGTTGACTTTTATAGATCAAGAAATTTGTAATATCATTCTTCTAGGCATATTTTCTTTTTTTTTCCTTATATTTTACTTCTCTTGTCCTTGGATGCAAAATGCATGTGAGAACGAAATGTATGAAGTGGCAATTAAAGAGTTCATTATGAAGAGCCTTAGAGAACATTATAAAAACTTGGACTCTCTCCAAAAAATGATAAGGCTAAATAAGGAGGAAAGCAGAGTGAGCAAGAAAATGATATAGAAATTTTGTTACTTTTGAGTATGGTGAATAACAATATGTGTAGATTGATCTTAGGAAGAAATGGCCGGGGAAAAGGCCTAAGAAAAAAAGGACCGGAAAAGGAAAATGTTGATGCACGGAAGAAATGTCCAAATCCATGGGCAAGCATGTATTTCATTGGAATACATCTAAATATTATATAAACATTATTTCTCATCTAAATTGAGAAAGTCATTCCTTAGAAATAGTGTTTGTATAGTATTTAGATGTCCTATTCCACTAAAATGCTTGCCTACCATTGAACCCATTTCTTCCGTGCGTGTTATTTTGAGCCATTTCTTCTGGACACCGTTGAAAAGGAAGAGGGTTTAAAAAGGTTCCAAACTACATTATTGATTGCTGCAAACAATAAAATGAACGATAAATAATTATTACCCCGAGGTCTAACTTTTTATCGTTATCGTTTAATGCTCAATTTAAAAAATTGTAGAATTATAAAAAAACATATTTAACACATTTATTTTATTTTCAATGCTGCTCTGGTACAACATTTTTTAAGTATTTAATTGAATAAAAGATTGTGAAAATATGAACTGATATAAAATATTAGGTAAAGTCGGTCAAGAAAAAAATGTCCCTGGAAATATGCATCATCATAACACATGGATAGTTTTTATTGGAATACACTTAAATATTGTCTAATATATATCATATTAATTGAGTAACTAAAAAAATAATTATGTTCATATAAATAATTATGAGAATATTTAGATCATTTTCATACTTGCCTATACATATGTTTTTATCCTTTTTCTCCTACATCTTCTTTTGTATATAGACCATTTTGTCTGCAACCCTTTTTTCCGAGGACACTTCTTCTCTTTTTTACATAAAGCGTTAAAGTAAAGTAGCGCATGCAAGGAAAAAGTAAACAAAAAAATTGGCCACAATTTTGGTTATTTTCTTTAACGCTTGATGTCCCTAGTCCATGAAATTACGTCACAATCCTATTTAAAACCGGTTTAAAGGGATTAAGTTTGATGATTTGAAATATATCACTTTTTTAAAGAAAAAAACGTCTCAAATATATATAATAAAAGGACTTTGTTATTATTTTCAAAGAGCTCTAGCATCAAAGCAGCACCCCTACGGACTAAAGAAGAACTAAAATTTTGGCCAATTACTTTTGGGGAAAAAGGAATAATTTCATGTTATGCATGCGCTACTTACTTTAACCTTTAGTTTACCACAAAAAAAAAACAATGTTGAATTATCTTTCCAATAAAAAAATGAACTATCACTCAAAACCTTGTTTATTCTTTCATTTCGTAATATACCAAGAGAGCATAATTATACCGACAAAGGCATGGATAAAAAGGACTCCCCATACAAAGGGCCCTCATTCATCTTCCTTTGTTAATGAGATAGACGTATGCAATATTTTTTGCAGGAGAGAAACTGCATTGAGCCATAAGAATAAATTCCATTCCCCATTGTGTTCAAAAATACTAATGTATTGTTATTATTTTTTTTACATACAAACCCAACGTAAATGCCTCAAAACACAGCCTTGGTAAACATTTGCATATAGATTGATTATCTCACAGCCTTCCTGTAGATCCCCTAAAGTCTCGTCACAAAAAATATGACATAAATGTCTTTAAAAATCACTCATAGCTACCGCATAAAATGGGGAAATGCTTACTTTTTTTAACCAAACATACATCCTTTCTCAATAAACATAACACAGACACGAGAAATTTGAGTATTATGCATGCCTTTTAAGTCTCCATAATAAATATAATGAAGAAAAAAATGTTATTTTTGAGTAGATAAAGATTTTTTTGGCTACCTATCTTGCATTCTACAATATTACTTTTTTATTGAGGCTCAAAACATTTTACATCATATTCAGTCGGCTCTCGCTACTTCGCCCCTCGACATCTCGCAGTTCTTTTACTACGCGACGACGGCTTGGCTCCCGTTTTACAATGTGGGGGTACGAAAATTAGAAATATTCAGTGGTTTTTAAGATATTTGAGGGTTGAAAACTATTAATCTTTGAAAAAGTAAGATGGCGGCCAAAAAAAATTCAGACGCATGTACGACAACAAGGCAAAATAGTGGTAGGTTACAACGCCGGGTGATGTCAAACCTCTCTAAATTTCAATATATATCAACATCACGACCCTCATATATATCGCAGTGGTCGTGTAGTGGACGGCGCGCGACTTTGCGAGGGCGACTGTAATTACATATGCATATATCTATATATTAAACTTAGAAGAAGAGGAATTACGTACGTTTACATCATTAAACATTTTATTTAAAACTATTCCTCGCCTCATAAGCCTTCCAGCAGATATTTAAAAATGAATAACAACGGCTAAAAGAAAAGAAAATGTGGCTATCATGACATAAACAAAGCATACAAAAGTAAAAGTTCTATCAAAAAGTCATTTTGTTTAATACCTTCATACAATTGTATAATTCTTTTAAGCATGATATATTATTTAGCAGAAACTTTGGGAAGAATTTAATCAAATCCCCACCATACTGTCATCCAGATCGAAGGCTCTTTATAAAATTGTTAAGAAAAACTTTTGTACCAAAGCAATATAAAGTAGGTATATTAGTGTTTGATACCTCCTTTCTTCTATTGTTGTAAGACGCTATCGGTAGATTAAAAGCCTCTACTTAAAATAAAAATATTTATACACCTTCTATGGTATCTCTCTTATTTAGAACATCTTAAGAATGAAAATAAATTATAATATTGTATACTTTTACCCAGAGCTTATAAGTGAGAGTTACGTCGTAAGAACTGTCTGTGTAGCAGCTAAAAAAAAGTCAGGCTAAAAACATGAGTCGAGGGAGTTGTAAATAAACATGTTTTGAGATGATTTTTTCGAAGTATAAAAAGAACATATAACTTTAAAGATCTATTAAAAACACAACTATTCCTGATTGTAGTGCTGTGGATAGTACAAATCGCTCAGAAGCCCAAGGAATTTCTCTCTTTTTATTTCCATGGAACAATCCTCCAATAAAATGAAGGGTTTTATAGACTAATGTTTTGTTAAATTATCCCGATTTATTTATCCTAACAATACATAGGAAAATAATCAGTATTTCATTTCATGCATTGTTTGAGCCGAAATACTTTTTTCACGGTTGACGACGCTCCAATCTATGTCGTAACTTTCTTATGGGCTCTGCTTTACCTTTATAGCATTAAATCATCATTTAAGGATTCATCCAATTAAATAATATTTTATACCCATAAACATGAAAAGACGGTCCACGTGGTTACATGATCTTTATTGTTTATTGTCAATCTTTCATTCTTTGTTTTTTCTCCCGCGCCAAGTGATCATAGCGTCAAGAGTAAAATACAGCCATGGAGATATAAAGACAGGGCTCTCAAGTCTTACTGCATTTGGCGTGTGACACACGCATTTTCACCCGCTTACACGCCACACATTGTATTTCTCAAGCAATTAAATTATCACGTTTCGTTCGTTGAAATTCTTTCTTAAAAACGTCATCACTTTTTTGGAAATTATTTCTAGAAAAAAAAACGTCATCAACTTTTTTGGAAATTCTTTTCTAAAAAAAACGTCATCAATTTTTTCGAAAAACTCTTTTCTAAAAAAACGTCATCACTACTTTGTAATAGTTGAACGCTGGTTAAATCTCACCTGAACTCACTTCTAAACTTGAGAGCCCTGTAAAGAATATTAGAGAAGCTCATTACCTTCAGTAGCAGAGAAAAATCGTTTGTCAGCTGTCGCCATTCCCAATTTAAACAAAATAATTTGTACTCGTCATCGTAAGTTGATTATAGAGATAGAATATTTGCTTATATTGGACACAAAATCGTATTCCTCTGAAGAATCCAATAAGCCCTCTATGTCATACATCTCTATGGTCTCAACACACTGAGCTATCGCCACTTCCTATGCTAAAATATTAATAAAAAAGGATTTCGTAAGTTGGGGTCTGTAGGTTAATTTATTAAGCATTAAAGAAGGTTGTGTCTAAACGCTTTGTGATGCCGTGCGAAGTGGCTCATAGAGATGAAAGATAAAGAAGAGCTTATTCCTTCATCTGTTATTTTTGTGTCCACTATAAACAAAGTAATTTAGTACTACGTCATCGTAAGCTGACAGGATGAGATAGACTCTATCTCTATGATCAGCTTTCGATGGACGTAGTACAAATTACTTGTTCATAGTGGACACACAGCGTAATACAAACTGGAACGATGTTCTCTGCCCATTGAAGGAATCAGCTCTTGCTATATCTTTATATCGCTATACGTAAGCTCTCACACCTCATTCATGTTTACTCTCCTTAACAAACGTGAGGAAGGTGATACTGTATGTATCAACAATCCCAACTGATTTGTTACTAATTCCCTAGCATCTAGCTTTCTAAGTAAATCAGATTTCAACCCCTTTTCTCTAGTTCATTTAATAATTATACTTAACTACTATGAATTTTATGTGGTATAAAAGCGTGCTAATACATTTACATATATTCAGCTACTGAGTTCATTATTTATTAGTGTTGAGTTTCGGTCCGAAAGTACTAGACCGGTCTAAAGTAAAAAAATACAAATTAAGATCGGTCTAAATCGGTCTATTGACCGGTCTCACATTTGGACCGATATGTTTCGGTCTGATTTTGTACTTCGGTCTGTTTCGGTCTGACTTTATATTTCGGTCTGTTTCGGTCCAATTTTATATTTCGGTCTAAATCGGTCCATTTCTTTTTTTTTACATAGATCTATCTAAGGTTTTGTATTTTAATAATTACATGTTCCGCTTTTTTATTTTGAAAGCATGTGAATAAATTTAACATAATTATGTCTTAAAAATAAAAGAAACAATAGTAAATACTAAAGAACTCCCTTTTAGACTCTTTAGTAAATACTACTTGTATATTTTTCCATTTTAAAATGTATACAAATAATCAATATGTATTAATATATTAGAAAAAACCTCTGTATTTTATCCATCGTAGTTTATCCTTCGTCGACAATTATCAGGATCACAAACTCATTTCCATTAGTATTAGGCATGATAATTCGTCTGCATTTTATTAAAATTGAACTGATGATATAATCATAAAAATATGGCATTGTTTAACATGGCACAGGCGACAAAGTAAAATGCTCTTAAAATTAAGGATCCAACCTACCTTTTTTCAATAGGTTTTGTTGAATATTATAAAAATATTACGGCATTTTTTTTCATCAATAAAATATCGGTCTACGGTCTGGACCGAATGAATTTTAACCACGGTCTAGACCGAATAAAATTCGGTTTGAGGTCTAAGACCGAAGATTAGACCGAATTTCGGTCTATATCTGTCTTAAAAAAATCACTTCAGACCTGACCGAAAAAGAAAATCGGTCTGAGACCGTGTTTTAACACGAATTAGATAAAACTGTAAGTATTACTTACAGTTCTATCAGAGAGCTACAGAGGCCGGTTTATTAGTGCGAACTTCAATATGTGATAGACACACTGTGAACCAGCACTTTTACACTGAGGGCCTCTTTGATGTCCAATTGAATATATCTATCTCAAATAAAGAAAGCCGATCAAAGTAACTCACTAGCTGACTGAAAAAGTTCTCCCAAGCCGATCTTGTGCATAAGTGGTTTGGAATTCTATATATTCCATGAGTGTATGGGTACGGCCCATTTTCTTCAGGCCATTTTTAATCGATTCAATATCCTAAATGTCAAGATGACCTTCACTAGCATCGGGAAGAGGGACTGCTCAAAGGATTCGATCTGTGCAAGTCACGTTGTGCAGCTCGAGTTGTTGGAAACTTTGTGGAGTGGCTTTACGAGTTGCAACAACAGAAGACTAAAGTTTTGAACAAGAAAACATTATTGTGTGCTATCCAGACAATACCTTCAATGTAAAACAAAAATCATTATTTGAGTTATTTCTTCCCTATAATTGAATGGCCTCTAATCGCACGCCATATTTTACTGCAGTTTTCGTGAGCATAGTGTAGTAGAAAATATATTGAAATAGTTATGATCATCTCACTTCGAATTTACATAACAGAGTAAGAGTTGAAAAAGGGTGAGAAAAATTGCACCCATTAGAGTAAAGAAATGAATGAAAAAGAAATATCCTAATCGAGTTATTTAAAGTCAAACTATCAACAAATAATCATCAATATTTAGAGCAAAAATAGTTTAATTTGTAGACTTATTTAGGGACAAATAGTCCCTAAACCTAAATTTAATGCATAACTTATTTCTGCCTTTGATATGAAATAGGTTTTGTGATATTTCGGTTATAACTTTCCGTAATTAATTATTGCCCAAAACTTTTTCTTAACTTTTACAAATTGTGTGTTAAGTTTTGCATAAATATCAAAATAATTTGTACATTTTACAATAAAAACTCAAAGGCATCAATTGATTCATGCGGTATAACTTCATTATGTAACATAATTATCTTTAGATTCAACTCTTATTTAGAATCCTAAAATTCGACGTCCAAATTTAGAGGGTAGATATTATAAAAATGTTTATATTAGATTAAAAGTTTTCGTAAAAGGGAGAATAGGGAGACTAAAATTTGGGGTATGAAAATTAGTATAACAAAGTATAGAATTAAATTAGAATAGGAACACAACATTCCGAAAACAAAACAGATTCCATAATTGACGTACACCGTTGTATTGTAAAGTGATTTTTGTACTTTTTTATTTTTTTAACAAAAGAATATTCAAGAAGGACTCAGTATTAACTCAAATATATATTTCCTTTATAAAAATAATATACATACATAAAAAACATAACTAACATTAGATATCATTTTTAAATTTTGTTTATTAAGGATTAAAAAAACATATTTATCGGAATTTTTATAAACGATCAGTATCATTGATATAACTTATACGCTATACATTATTATCAGTATCTTCTTCACCTTCTAGATGATTGTTTTCACATCGAAGGTTATTGTGAAGAATTATCATTTTTTCAGCATTGGATTCGGAGAGTCTATTCCTTCGGTCATTCAAAATTTGACCAGCTGTTGAGAATAGTCTCTCCGAACTGACACTTGTTGCTTGGACACTTAAATACTTAAAAGCTAACTTTGAAAGAAGTGGATATTTCATTCGATTTGAATGCCACCATAAAAGAGGCATTACATATTTGTTGACTGGCTGTTCTGTTAAATAGAGATTTAATTCATTTTCTGCGGTAGCTCGATTGCGATCGTTAGATGAGACACTTTTATTCGCTTCTTCGAAGAAATCACCCCAAATACAGTTGACATTGGCACTGGAAGGGATTCGCTCCAATTCTTCATTGTCGATTTGAATATCATGTGAGGACTGATGCGACGAAAGCAGCTCCTCCTTTAGTTTTTGAATCGTAATATCTGCGATTGTGCTGTCTCTAAATCCCCTCTTTTGAAACCTTGGATCAAGGATAGAAGATTTGGCAAGGACGGATACTTCTTCTATATCAGAAAATCGATGATTCAGCTCATCTAATAGGGCAAAAGATAAATTATATCCAGCACTGAGGTTAGAGAATTGGCTCCTATTTACAATGTTGCTGTAAGCCTTTAACATTTGTTTTGTCATGGGAATCATTTTGGAGGATGACACATTCTTTTCTTCACAGAGTTCTTGAGTGACGAAATAAGCAATGGCTAGTGATTTTACGATGTCTTCTAAATCTGACCATTCTTTCGAGGAAATATATATATTATTCTTTTTATCTTTGATGTTACTTAGGAACATAATCACAGCAGCTTTTTGATCTAATATCCTTTCCATCATGAGGTATAGAGAATTCCATCTAGTGGGCACGTCTTGCTTAAGGATTTTGAGAGGCGGTCGTTGTCCAACACATTCTTGTGCCCTCTGAAACTCGAGCTTTAGAGGTAGAGACTTCTTTGTCATACGAACAATGTTAGATAATTTAGAACGGAGGTCCTTGAGCTCCGAAACTTTTTTTATAGCGTCACAGACAGCCAGATTTAGTTTGTGAGCATAGCATCCAATGTGATCCACGTCAAAAGGTAAAGTTAAAATGGAATTTCGCATATTCCCTGCATTATCCGTGGTTATACTAATAACCTTATCTTGGATGTTATGCTCAAGAATAGTATTCCGAAGAAAGTTGGAAATATTGATGGCAGTATGTGCTTCCATAAACGAAGAACATGCGATACATTTCTGCTTCAGAATGGGAATATTGTTGTTGTTGGGTGATAATATATAATGAGCAGTTAGACTAATGTAAGCATGGGTGTTCACTTTACTTGTCCATAAGTCGGACGTGAGAGAAACTGATTCGGCATTCAAAATTTCTGATGTGACTTCATCCCGATCTTCTTGAAATACTTTTGGCAATAGCGTATTCATTATCGTTCTTCTTGATGGAATGTCATAATAAGGATCTAATGATTGAATGAAGTCTCGGAATCCTTTGCAATCAACCATATAGACTGGCTTCAAGTCTTTCAAAATCATATTTAATAATTTTCGATCCAGGTCTTCCTTCCTTCTTTTAGAATGTTTCATTCTAGGCTGCTGGAGGAACGTTGTCATCGAAGGCTGAGTTGCAATAACTTTATCCATTTTTTCGGGATGATGGGATCGAATATGGTTTGTCATGGTTGAAGTAGAGCCTCCACTTAATTTATAGCTTTTTGAACAATAATGGCATATTGCTTTGTCTCCAGATACTGATCGCTTATAAAAATTCTAAACTAATGATTTTCCTTGTTTTCTTTTTTCGTTAAATGAATCCGTCTTCTTTGAAGAAATAGAAGTTGATGTAGAAGGTTCTATAGGACTATCATTCATTGAAGTTGGTCCCTCGTCTTCCATGATTAAGATCTCACTCACTTCCATTGGTATTAATAGTATAGGTACTTGTCTGCACAACATTCAAATTGAACTGATAATATAATAAGATTTTTTATGAAGCAGGGGAGCCAAAAGTAAAGGCTATTAAAATTAAAAACACCACTTACCTATTTCAACAATATTTCAAGAGGTGTTGATGAATATTAGAAAAATATTATGGTACACATTATTTATATAACTAATAAAATATCGGCAGTAACATAATTTTTATATCTGATGAGGTTTTGTTGTGTTTTCATAAGTATACGTTCCGCTTTTTTATTATCAATGTATGTGTAAAAATTTAATATAATTATATCTTCACATATAATCAAGAGAACCGTTCTCCCGTATTCATACGATTAGCATGGGTCTGAGCACTCAAAATTACCATGAGCACGGTGCACAAAATGATTGGCGTGTCTGAACTAACAACTGGTACTCCGAGCTTAGGAATATTCGCTCGAGCCATTTGACAAATATACCTAACAAAATTAAAGGTTTTGTCGTTCAGATCGATGAATCTGTGATGGCTAAACGGAAATAATATGTCGGCCATTTGGTTCCATAGATACTTATATTCGGAGGAATTTGGTTTCTTATTCAGAGGTTATTGTCCTGCAAAAAAAGAAGTTTTTCTTCCTTTGGTAAGATTAACAAAGTTATAGAAAATCAGGCTTGTGAGCGTTCAGCTTTTTTTGTGTTCAGCGTTAAAAAAATAGCGTTCCGTTCAGCGTTCTGTTCAATGTTTTTGCGTTCAGCGTTCCGTTAGCGTTCAAATATTAAAATAAGTGACGACGTTTTTTTAGAAGAGAATCTCCAGGAAAAGTGACGACGGTTTTTTAGAAAAGAATCTCAAGAAAAAGTGACGATGTTTTTATTTTTTTAGAAAAGAATCTCCAGAAAAAGTGATGACGGTTTTTTTACAAAAGAATTTCCGAAAAAAGTGATGACGGTTTTTTTTACAAAAGAATTTCCGAAAAAAGTGATGACGATTTTTTACAAAAGAATTTCCGAAAAAAGTGATGACATTTTCTTTTTAGAAAAGAATATCCAAAATAAAAAAAACATTTTTTGATAGAAAAGAATGGTGGTTTTTTAAAGAAAAGAATCTCCAAAAAAAGTCCAAGAAATGTTTGGAAAATTGAACGCTGAACGCAAAACTCTTTTTTTTCGTTCAACGTTTAGCGTTCCGTTCATTGAATGTGCGTTTAGCTGGGTTGTTGTTTTATAGGTTTATGATCACAATGCTACTACACTTATTCTTTTGGAAAACATATTTAAGTAGTATTTACTCATTAGTACTGTTTCTTTTATTTCGAAGACATAAATATGTTAAATATATACACACATGTACAGTGATTTGAAAATAATAAACGGAACGTGTACTAATGAAAATCAACAAAACGTCGTCAGATAATACAGCTATTGTAAATGCTTATAATATCGGTCTACGGTCTGGACCGATTTGATTATTACATACGGTCTGGACCGAATATAATTCGGTCTACGGTCTGAGACCGACGGTCTAGACCGAAATTTCGGTCTGTATCGGTCTATATCGGTCTAGAAAATATTACTTCAGACCGGACCGAAAATCAAAATCGGTCTGAGACCGTGTCTCAACAC
>CP045907.1:10599632-10612620 GCA_013387185.1 Caligus rogercresseyi
CCCCTCCTCCTCTCTCGTTCCTTAAGGCGGTTTGGCTGGCTCATTCCGTCTGCTCAAAGCAGATGACGTGTCCGGGCAGCCCCGTAGGAGGGAGGCATGGACTCTCCCGTGTAAGAGAGAGAAGAGTGAGAGTCCATTGCCTTTGTCCTTGTCGACTACTATCCTATGCGAGTCGGCGGAGTCTCTTTTCAAGTTGAGACACAGAGATAGAGAGATACTTAAACCTTATTAGCATCCTAAAGAGTCTCGGGAATCGATAAATAGTGACTTTCACCACATGAAGTGGAATCTTTGGCACCTGGATCGTGAAAAGAGGAAGTTCCTCATGACCTATTCCTACTCATTCGTCTTCAAATATCTACCCTCCTCCATCCCCCTCTTCCGATCTGTCTCGGATGACTACGGAGACTCCACTCATGAAGCCTCCTCCTACCGTCTCTTGGACTCGAACGTCTAAAGAGAAGTCTCTCATGCATTGCCTTCCTCCCTCCGGGTCGTCGGATGACTACGGAGACTCACTCATAAGCTCCTCCTACACGTCTCTTGGATTCGTAATTCAGAAGAGGAAAGTCTCTCAGGCATTGCTCTTCCTCAACAAACAAATGAAGGAGTCCTCCTCACCCGCCGAGTCTCATAATTTGGAAAACAATGGTTTTCTCCGAATCAACCCACCATATTCGTCTCCTTTGAACCGTGGATCTTGAGGAGGACTCCATTATGGCTTCACCCCTTTCTCTTGCAAATATGTATAGCTTGCTTCATGGTTCATGTATTATAGGAGCATCATATTCTTCAATGGATACTATACCTTCTACCTTGGGACCTTATTTTTGTAATGAAAAGCCTATGAACAGACTCTTTTTGTTTTTTTATAAGATTTTCCTCTTCTTGACATTATATATAGTGAAAATTTTATTTCCTTTTCGTCGGTTTGAAGGAAAGAACCCCAAACGACCACTTTATATTACATATATTCATAATTCAATGGTGATCTGACTTATTTCACATTTATAGGTTTTATATTCTTGTATTGAATAAAAACAACCTTCACAACTTTTGTTGATTTTTTTCTAACGATATCAGCTCGATTCTGTAATATGGTAAAAGTCTTTTGTAATATAATATAAAGAATTAATTCTAAAAAATACCAACAGAGTATTGATCTTCACATTCTTAAGTGAAGGTAAGGTGTTCGTTAATATATTTATGATATAATCTGTATTTCTGCCCCCTAAAGAAATAAATGCTTATTACTACTATAGTTAAAATTTACAAATAAATATAGCCCATTAATAAAATCTGAAATGAAAATAGTTATCATTGACCTTATCATGAGTATACTTGATGCTAATTTATCACTTAAGGTCCTACCTATCTTGTCTAGCCTAGGAATTGCAGAAAAGTATTATTACCTACTTAATTTATTATTAACGTTTTGATTTTTATATAAACATAATTTGTCTTACATCACTTATAGGAACTAGAATGGAGTCCTTAGACAAGATACTGCTCTGTAATAATTTTTTAAACAAATCTGACTCGGTTCTGGCCACTTCCGTTTCCAAGTTAATTACGCGAAGTAAAAGGGAAAAATTTCCTTTAGTGTTATTACTCTCATTTCCCTGAATAAACCTCTTCAACGCAGCACACAGTGACTCGATATTTAACAAAAAAAATACATGAAAAGCAAGGCACTGAGTTTGTGCACTTAATATAACAATATTAAAAGTATAGATATAGTATAAAAATAGATGTCCAAATGAGTGATCAAGTGTATATTTCGGGTGTAATCAATCAAGTATCTGTACGAATATATGCGGTAAATATAAAATAAGGATAAAATAAATTCCCAAGTGGAAGAGACTCCGTTGAAATTATTTGTAGAATCTTTGAAATATCTAGGAATTTATTTCACTCTCATGGATTCAAATGTGAAAAGCTTGGTGTAATTGAAGATTCTATGGTCGAAACGCGACGTAAAGAATGGTAATAAGTCACCAAATTCTAAGATGATCGAATTTGTCAAAATTATGGCTCCAATCTAGGAAGGGATGCAAATTAAAGAGGGAAAGCAAGAGAGCCTTGAAGTATCCATCCCGGAGGGGAACAGAAGAGGTAGGAGACCCGAGGAGGAAGAGCAATGCCTGAAGACTTCCCTTCTAGACGTACGAATCCAAGAGACGTTTAGGAGGGGCTTCATGAGTGGAGTCTCTCGTAGTCACCGAGACCCTGAGTTAGGAAGAGCAATTCCTTGAGACTTCCTCTTCTAGAATTACAATCCAAGAGACGTGTAGGAGGAGGCTTCATGAGTGGAGTCTCCGTAGTCACCGAGACCCTGAGGGAGGAAAGAGCAATGCCTGAAGACTTCCTCTTCTAGACGTTCGATTCCAAGAGACGTGTTAGGAGGAGGCTTCATGAGTGTAGTCTCTGTAGTCATCCGAGACAGATCCGGAAGAGGGGGATGGAGGGAGGGTAGATATTTGAAGACGAATGATTAGGTAATAGGTCATGAGGAAACTTCCTCTTTTCACGATCCAGGTGCCCAAAGATTCCACTTCTATGTGTAAAGTCACTATTTCTCGATCCCCGAGACTCTTCAGGTGATACTAAGTTAATTATCTCTCTCTCTCTTGGTCTCACTTGAAAAGGAGACTCCCCGATAGAATAGGCTAGTAGGTAGACAGGACAAAGGCAATGCTCTCTCTCTCTCTCTCTCACGGGAGTCCATTCCTCCCTCCCTCCGGGGTGCCCGACACGTCATCGTCTTGATCTTCTTGAGCAGACGGAATGAGCCAGCCAACCAGCCTTAAGGAAGAGAGGGAGGGGGGGGTAATGTCCTTGAGGGTCTGTCTGTCTCCGACTCATCATCCTCTTTGATGCAAAGAGAATAGGCTAAGCACCCTCTGGGGAGTCATGTCCTCCTAAGCTTCCACTCCTTGCTCCATGCTTGATCCGAGGCTGTGTCACGATGAATTCTTCTCACAAATGTTGTGTACGACGGCACAGCCGGCAGGCCACTCATTAGGATCCTGGATCCTCGGAAGATTTCCGGGAAAAAAAACTCAAATTCCAATGAAAGAAGGAAAATTACTCTTTATTGTTTACATACGTTGTGACGTCAGTTTCTCTCTCTCTGTTCTATCTCACTGGGTGAGTTATGAATTTCTCTAAAAAAGGGCAAAATAGAGAGGATTTAAAAAATATTCATTTGCTAATTTTGATTAAAATAAGGCATTTTATGGAATATAAGCATATCAAATTAAAGCTTGATATTTTTTCTTCATATTCATATCAATTTTTAATCATGTAAGACCTTTGAGTGAGGAGCAGTGAGGAACAGTGAGTCTCTAAGAAAAACCCTTCATTTTTCGTACAAAATGACATATATTTTAAAGTTTAAATGTGCCAGAGACGAAGTAAAAATTGAAATGAGTACTTTGATCTAAGCTCTATCAAATATTGCTATTTATTTTGTCTATACTTCAGTCCTTGTATGTCAATAATGGCTCTGAATCGAAAAGTGCTGAAAAATTGAAATCCATTTAGCTCTGATTTATCACTAACTTTGAAAAATGAATACCATATTCGGAATCAGTGGATAAAACTCTATAAGATTATGGAAAATTAGTCCGACCTTTTTTTTTTGTTGATTTTTGTTGGCCTGTGTTATATCAATAGACGTACGAAACAAAAAAAATATAGCCGCTTAATAGAACACTAAAAAATGATCAATTTTGAAAATATTGAAGCCTATTTTTTCGAATAGTACGAAAGATATTGAAATTATAAAAACTGATTTGAAATGCATTGACAAACTAAAAAAAAAATACTAATGACATTTGTGGTTATTCTTACTTTGCCCGAAGATAACGGGCCTGAACCATTAGAAATGATGAAAATTATAAATTTCACAAATATCCTTATCCTGGACACAAAAGCAAAATTAGAAATAATTAAAAGTATTTTTTCATGTTTTTGGACATAGGCAAATAGGAAATTAGCGTTTCAACTCAAGGACAAAACTTTTTTACACGGTGTTATCAGAGCAATTTGGTATGCCAAAAATTTGGGGATTTGGAGTAAGTTTGATCCGTCATAAGCCCCAAAAAACATAATACATATTTATTTGTTAAATGAAGACTAGATATAATAAATAATTTCGTTGAATAACTCTGTCTGTGTATCAATGAGAATAATGAGTGCTGAAGTACGGATTGGCAGCGCAGAATATCTGGGTATTTATTATCTCTCCATTGTTGGATAAAAGCCACCCCCAAAAAAAAACTAAAAGAGAGAGAGAGTCCATCACTCTCACTAATGATTAAAAATATTGTTTGTTATATACAACAATGGAGTGCTAACAAATTCCATATATATGCGCTACCAATCGGTACTTTAGCACTACATATTCTCTATGATGTGCTGTCATCTTGCAACTCAACTGGGGAGATGCTATTTCTATGTATATAAGCCGTTTATGTCTGATTGAAAACTTTTGAGACTTCCAATGGATATATGCCAGATCGGTAATATATTCAGTAAATTTCTACATGATTTTATCAATAGGTAGTGGTAGACTATAAAGAAACTACAAATCTTTTTTATGACTGAGTCTCAATTTCTAAAACGAGCTGCACTTTTTCTTCCATTTTTAATCTATACGTTCTAGAATATCTATGTTTCAAACATTCTTCATAATTATATATATTTTTTAAAAGTAACCTACTTTGACATTTGAAATGAGAGAACTATATAATAATTGGTATATAAAAAACTATTTAAACATGTGTATGAAAAATAATTTATTTATAATCATGGATTTCTGTATGATTTTAGTTAATATAAAACTAATTCATAATTAATTATTATATATTTAATTTTAACAATTTGTTTTTTCTCTAACAAGAAAGTTGAGATCCTCCCTTTTTATCTATAAAAAAAATAATTATATTGTTAAAGTAATATTTCTTAAAAAATAATGAACAAATCAAATCACTTTTCTTTTTTAGTAACATCTTTTTTGTAAGAAATATGGAAATACTTAAACAATACATTATAACTTATGCTCAAATAATCATAAAAACATGAAGAAAGTGCATTTATTTATGTATTGCAAAATATATATTGTCAACCGCAGTCTCGTAAAATTGCATTGGCTCTGCAATACTGGCAGGCCTCTGTAAATCTATGTAATTGTCTCATTTATTTTTAAGTATTTCTTATGCCGGGGCAAAAAAAACACAATATGTTGATTTGCTGACTGCAAACAAAAGAAAAAAACATGATTAAAAAAACAAATTATATTGAATATGAAAATTTGTGTTCGGCGCATTCCAACAAATCATACGAATGTGTAACTTAGCATTTTATGTTAATAGTTCGCTCCAATTTAATCAATCTTATGGTTTTCATTGATATATTTTAAATATTTCTAGCACGAGACACTTTTTCAGTTCTCAGCATAAATATTTATTGTAAGTTCCTTTAAAACATATATATATTAAACTATATTGGGGACTTAAATATACTATATATGTATAATAATATATATCTCATAAGCACAGTCTTTATTGAATAAAAATAATACATCCCATAATGTAAAGTAATAATAAAAGGAAATTTGTGTTGGAAATAACATAAATAAATATTTAAGTTTAAAATTATTTCCTTTTCAGACCTTAAAAATATATTAACACTTTAACATTCTTGAAATATATACACAAATACAAGTAACAGAATAATCGATCTCGAAAGCAAATTGATATAACAAATATTCAAGAAAAATCTAAAACACATACAATTCTTAAATGCAATAAAGAAACATAAATAACTATGTTCAACCTATAAGTGTTCGTTTTTGGTGTTCTTGTATTGGCGGAAGAAGATCATTGAGTGTCGTTGCGAGGTGAGGTGATGTAGATGGGACGTATTGATCAGTTCAGCCGCCGTAGTTCCATCCTCCGTTCTGTACTTTGGGAATCTTGAGTACAAAGCGGAGTATCTGGCGGCAGTCCCAATCATGATGGTCCGTAATTTATGTTCATATATCAAAATATCTTCTGTAGTATTTTGGCAATATACGCCTTACAGTAATTATGACATACATATAAAACAAACTCTCAACTTTGATCGCTGAGTCCCTCCTAGAAATGCCAAACAGGATGTATCCTTTAATATGGTCCTTTTCAAACCCCAAATTGTTCATTGCGTTTAATTCTAATTAATCTTTGATGATGGTTAGAGCTGGACAATCAAAAATGCATGTTAATAGTTGTTGTATATAAAAAGGCCATATCCTTGCAATGTCCCGAAAATTTTAAATATTGGACGATATTGTAGTTGATTTTGTAATTTCCGCCCATCAACGATTCAAACCATTGACTTCAAAATATTCCTCTCCCACTCAGGAGAAGATTAAGTTTGTTAAATGTTCGTTGGCAACAGAATGGGCCCCAAGAGTCCCGATTTCTTTATCGGCGAATTTCAGGAACCATGATATTAGCTGGGTGTGATATTAGCGATTCTTTGAAGAGAGAAGAAACCTCCCTGTTTCACCGATTCACTTTTATATCCCATATGTAAAATATCCTTCTCTTAGTTCAATTTTTTCCAGTTCTTCTGGTTTAAAGTGAACATTTTACGTTCTTGCGAATTATGTTAATGATGTTCTGTTGTCAATAGGGAAAACCTGTCCAAAAATTCTTTTGAACAGTGCCCAGTTTTCAGAGAATTGTGCAACATATCGTTAGAGATATCCGTCCGAATAAGAGAGAGCAGTATATATATATATATTTGAAGCATATATGTACCCTCTCATTCATTCGTTGGCCCTATATATAGATCCTTCAACTTACAATTTAGTACTACTTTATTGAGGAGAACTAGCTTCCCTCCTAATTACGACCGTCTTCTTTTCAAATGGAAATGTAGCGTTTATCGAAAAGGGTAGCCAACCAGTAATAATTTAGCTTGAATGGCCTTTCTCCCACCCTTTAAGGAATCCTTTATAATTTTTAATAATTATTTTCTTCAAAATGGTTCCATCTGTTTCACCAGTAGTCCGCAATTATGCGATATGCTTCATTCAAAATAGTTAAGGGCCTCCCATTACTAATACATGTATTATCTCTTTTCTTCGGGATAAGGGATATTTTCCCCTAGTAAGAGCAGGAGGGAGTGATCCTTTTTTTCTCCACTTCTGTGCCAAATCTTAATAAGTATGGAATGGTTTCCTCTGGACATAAGGCAAAATTACCCCTCATTGCTGTCGGGACCGGTGGTTTTTCATCACAATAAGTCTTCTTGATAAAATTATAAATGTTGTCCTAGGTAAAAAGAGACACTGTGGGGGATTTTTTAGGTCGTGAGAAATCATTTTTGGTATCGCCAAGAATCTCCTGATAATTAGTGTGGAAAATATCTAAAATGACTTTCGAATCAGTGATGACTTGGCCACTTACTTAAATTTTTCCAATTCTCTTTCCATAAGAGTGCTTCTCAACTCTGAGGTTCTTGAGTCTTCTGTGAGGGGTGGTCTCAATTTTAACTTTTAATTCCATTTCTTCTTCAGCGATCTCGGATATTCCATATACATTAGGGTTTGTGCGGAGATTTCCCGTACAAATAAGGATCCTTCTTTCACAGTTTCTTCTACATTTTCATTAAATCCTTTCACTATCTTCCATTTTCGCTTCATACCGGATACTGATGTGTCCCTAATTGTCTTATTGAAAACTCTGAACAATTTTCCACACTTCGAATTAGGTTTTAAATTGGTCAACAATTTCTTTTTTAGATCTGTTTGGAATTCGTTATTTCTGAGGAGCCAATTTGGTGTCTTAACAGTCTTGTTGGATTTGACTCTAAATTGCATAACAATGATTTTATGGTCTGAAGACGGTTGGAAGATAAATGATGTCCTCTTATTAGGGATAGGATGCCCAAAGAAACAAATGAGTGATCTAGTCTTGACGTTTTATTTGCACACTCCATGAATTCAAATTGTAATCCTCAGTTTATAATTAATAGCAGGGAATATTTATTACGATCGAATAAATGTGTCCTTTCTATCAAGTCTTGAAATGTTTAAGATGGAGAATTCTATATTGCTTGATGTTATATTAACCTTTGACTATCTTTTGAATATTTCGAAGACACTCTGCCTTCTCTACGAAATTTGAGACTAAAGTGAGGATACCCGCTGTGAGCCAGATCCCGTAAAGAATACAGAGAAGTTAGTAGACAGACAATATGGACACGACTTTAAGCACGACGAAGAAACCCGAGTAAGTATGTCCTGAATGCATACAATGTCCAGATGTAGAGCAAAATTATCCTCATCATTGCATGTCTAGATCTTTTATCTTTCTCTCTCTGTTTCAATGAAATTAATCGTTTTATCCAGGAACTCATTTAAGTAAGGGAGTATATGAACTTAGATGTTTTCTTTATTTAAGCGGGGATTTTTCAGGAGAGTTTTCCGTATCAAGTTATTCTTTTTCTTGTGATTGTGGCCGTGTTTGTAAAGAATGGTTTTTTCTATTTCTTAGGTTCATCTTTGTTCTTTTTCATTGAGGCGTTTCCACTTGATTATATTTCAATATTTTGTGTGAACGATCTTTATCCGGGGATATTCTCTTAGGTCCAGATCCGGTCCTTTTGCGTCAAGACATGTTAAGTTCTTTATTTATAGTCGACTTTTTATCTTTTTTTTAACTATGAAGGAGCTACAACCGAATTTGTGTTTGCTTCAATTTTCTCCTCCTCAAATTGGAGATTTTCCTTTCTTAAAGACAGTGAGGTGATTTTTTCATTACAATTTTGGCATTTTTATTAGATGGGCACTCCTCTTTATTAACACATTTATCTCCTGTTCCTCATTAACAGTCTCGTTCCCTGTGGGCATCTATTTTGTTATTCTCCTACTCATCCTCAAATCCATCTGCGTTCTTTTCAGTCTCCTTGAAAAGTTCTTAGTGAACTCCTTCCCTTCAAATGTAGAGGGCGGGCCTCAATAAATAAGTGGACTGTATCTATAATTTTGGGAGACATCAGTCCATTTTTATATTCAAAAGACGTTCCAAAATGAACTATATACAACAAATAATAATAACAAAAAAAGTAAGACAAAACACGTGTAAAATTAAACAATACTTTAAATATAAGACATGGGATCAACAAGAATATAATAATACTAAGGGGCGCTGAACAATACAATAAACAAATTATATGCATATTTATAATTTCCATAATCCCCCCGAAGAACCAAGCATTTGGTTCATAACAAATTGTTGTTTACTTGCGCATCCAAATCCCCTCTCGCTGAAATCAACACATCCTGACCAATGAGCTAAGGTCCAATACGAAGTATTCGAAGAACAATCTTATGACTGGCAACTACACACCCTCTTCCGGTCTTTTAATCTATGATTTGAATAAGGGGATCTCTAATGAAGATGGTAGAACAATTTGCATCCCATTGGCACTAATTGCCGTTTTATACGACCCTGCTATCAAGCTCGTACGAACACATGTATTTTTAACTTTAAATAAAATATTATCAATTCTCGCCATGTCGAGATATAATGAGCATCCATATAATAAACAACTAAAGATCAAGATGGAAATGAAGTATAACATACAATGGTCGAGTCAATACAATATTCCATTCCGAGAATATGGAGGGTAAATGCTCGCAAAAGTATAGCAACCTTGGTCAGAGGTCTTGCCCAAACGAGTGGAACCATAAATCACACAGACCTTCATTTGGCAACCAAGAACAATCCAATAGCTGTGTTAAAGTACTAAGTGAGGGAGCAGGTTCTAATCAAAGCACACCTGAGCTCGCGTGCTGTTGATATAAGAATAATTGGAATGCTTGCGAACGAATATGGAAAAACTGACAAATACGGAATAATATTCATTTTAACAAAACAATCAACTATTGTGATCAATCAATCTTTTATTCATAATAATATACTTATTCAGCTAATTACTATTTTTATTGATACGTAATAAATATACTAAGTTTTCTATATACAATAAAGTCCTCAGACATTTGTACAGTTCTTGCCAATGAAATTCACGAAAACCATTAATTATAGATATAATTGAATGAAGGAATTCAAGGCTTATTGTTCCGAAGAATGCTGAGTTTCCAAACATGATTCAACACTCAGGACATATCACGTCCTGAATGATTTTATTAGTGGCAAGAAATGCTACACATACATAAAGCTCTTGTTTGAGCCAACAAAATCTATACAAGAATAAGTCCTCGATCGGACTGTTTGAGGCATCAAAGGGAATTTCATTTCAAAACAAGAAAACCGAACGAGAAGACAGCCCCAGAAGCATCTAACCCAAGTCTGGGTATTTTTATTATTTTGCTTGGCCTATCTCCAGCCTTTTTGTAAGCATTTGCTGTGGTCTTTTCACGACGTAATTTACTCTCTAAATGATTGAATCGTTAAGAGCAAGGCTTCTAGAGATCTTAAATCTGGAAATCCTTTTTAATGGAAAAGGTGCTTCAATACGTCGTCACTTGTACGTCTAACTCCCTTTGAAAATATAGTATCCGCCATAAGTTATCTTCGTTTTCATATTATCCTTCTCAGTACCCAATCTCTCAATTCCCCAAAATTGAGATATATCTATGGACAAGAAACATGAGATGCAGACAGTCCTTTTCCTTCTTGTCGTAAATTTGTATTTCCACAGACCACCCATCCAAATTTAGTAAGACATGCATATGGTTCATCAGGTTTGCCTATCCGCAAAGGAACCGAAGTAACAAACTTTGCAATCATATCTACTCCAAAAAAATATCATTTTTCCACCAAAATTAACCGAATCTGCCATGAAGAGTCCCTTTAAGTGTTGATATGAAGCAATGTTTTTAGGAATAATACTCGAGTATTCGGAAATTCTTTCTACTTCAATTCCTGACATGAAATTAAGCTCCATCATAAGTCTTGAGAGAAATTCATGCTTTAAGTATGTTTTGGGAACATTTCCCATACCTGCTACTCCACAGAGCTTTAAAACGGTTTTACTTCCATTCAACCAAGTTCTGGCCAATCTTCTCGATATTAAGCTAACTTATGAGCCCTCATCAATCAGAACCCTAATATTGTATGATTAGAGGACGAATATGATTCAGTGCGGGCTGTCATGAGCAAAGTAGTTGTGATTGAGGTTGCATGACCAACCATGCTCAAGGATTATAAACATCAGCTTCAGCTCTACAAATCAGAAGTATTTTTAAAATGAAGTAATGACTGGTGCTTAACATCACAAGCAGAACATTAGGCTTCCAAGCACAATTTTGTGAATGGTGCCCTGCCGTAAACAATTAAAACTGATGACGTCTCACGTACTTGCTTATGTCTTTTTTGTATATTAGTGCTTTGAAGAAACTGCAACTATCTAAAAACCGCTGTTTGTTAGGGCAGTTCACACAATTGTATAATTTTACTACAGTTTTACAAGAACTTTTTAATAGACTGCTGCCCTCTATCCGGACGGGCCATTTCCTAGCTTCCGCTACATTTGCAGATATTTTAATTTGTTTAAGAACTCTTTTATTGAAGAACAAGAATCATCATTAGTATAAACAAAGCATTCCCATCATCTCGAATAGTCCCCTGACTTTACTCTCTAATAAAGGCAGTACAAACATATCTGCGCTTTTTTCCTCGATATCTACTCCATTGCACTTGAGGGCACGCATAAGACTATAAACTTGATCATGATAAGTCACTAGAGTTATATTTGACCGGTGGAAGCCCTACTAATCTGTGTACAAGCTTTGAAATGACCATTCGTCCACAGCTATAAGATTCTTTAGGGATTTCTATTGCTTCAAAATCATTTTCCTCCGTCGTGTAAAGAAGATATTTTTCAAGAAGATGCCCAATAAACAAGAGCGAAGAATTGAGTTTCATAAGGCACTCACGATATCGATATCATGGCTCTAAAGGTATCAAACCACACAGAAAACTCGATGGATCCCACTAAACTTAGGCAGCTCAAGTTTAGGAAACAGAACTAGACACTCGTCGGAGTAAAGGATTCAACCCTGCCTTTTTAATTGTGGGAGTTGGGGAATGAGCCTACCTTAGCTTCTCGCAATAGGACCTTTCACCCCTTCTGCAATAAGACTTTAGAGACCTTCAAAACATGACGAAACTTCTTTGATAGCTATGCTGTTGTCTAAATGAGTAAATATTAGCATTCAGCAACAGCCCATTCACAAGAGTGCATATGGTCTATCAATTGGTTCATAGAAATACTCAAACATTCCTGTAAATAGGAAATATCATTATAATCAGGAATTTCATTACTAGCCTCGACTGAGAATTCTTCCAACAACTCCTCGAATCTAGTCTTGAGCCTTTCAAGTATTTTAAGGAAGATCTTCCTTTTTGAGACATTGTGATAAATAGTAAAAGAATGGACTTAAAGCAAAGGGGTATCAAAACACAGATAAAAAAATAAACAATAAACAAACTAATGAAATATATACAGAGTCCTTGTTGAAGTTGTCGAGTCAATACTTTTGCCGACTTGATGAGGATGTTCCTCCAAATGGGATGCGGACTCCTTCGGGCTACTCCAAATTGTGATCCTCGGAAAGAGTCTCTGTGATGAGGGGATCTCACAAAATTCGCCTCAAGATCCCCATCCAGACGTATCGGTCGCATCCATTGACAATCCGGCTCGAAGGACAATGAAAATTTGCTAGTGAACTCCTCCCTTTAAAGGCAGGGACGGGCCTCAATAAATAAGGGACTGTATCATATTTTGGGAGACATCAGTCCTCCTTCGATATTCAAAGACGTTCCAAGTGAACTATATACAACAAAATAATAATAACAAATAAGAAGTAAGAACAAAACACGTGTAAAATTAAACAATACTTTAAATATAAGACTGGCATTAACAAGAATTAAGAATACTAAGGGAACCTGAACCAATCAATAAACAA
>CP045907.1:10612720-10626812 GCA_013387185.1 Caligus rogercresseyi
TTCTTTTCTAAAAAAAAAAGTCATCACTACGCAGTATTTTTGGAAATCTTTTCTAAAAAAAAACGTCATCACTACGCAGTACTTTTTTTGGAAATTCTTTTCTAAAAAAAAACGTCAACACTACGCAGTATTTTTTGGGAAAATTATTTTCAAAAAAAAACGTCATCACTACGCAGAACTTTTTTGGGATATTCTTTTCTAAAAAAAAAAACGTCATCACTACGCAGTACTTTTTTGAAATTCGTTTTTAAATATTTGAACGCTGAAACTAACGGAACGCTGAACGCAAAAATTGAACGGAAACGCTGAACGGAACGCTAATTTTTTTTTTGAACGCTGAACGGAACGCTGAACGCAAAAAAGCTGAACGCTCACAAGCCTGTATATATATATATATTATTTGTGATCTCAACACTTCCAACGGCCATTTTTGTATTGATAAAATAATGTCTATTTGGCTCACGGGCCAGTTAGGAGCACAGATATGACAAGGAGTGGTCAGCGACCCGTGCCAAGGTTTGGGTTTATTTCCGTTTAAAGTGAGTCTTTTTTTTCTAATAACTAATTTATCAGAGAATTAATTTCGAAAAAAGAATATATAAATAAACACTGGTATTTAATATTAGGTCCTTAAATGTAAAAGTTAATAATTAATATAACAACAAATAACAATATAGATCATAAAGTAAAAAAAATTTTTTTTAAGGATTTGGTTGGTTTAAACTCAGTCTTTTTTTTATATTTAATGTGGAGGAAGACAATAAATAAGTTATGTTATTATCAGTGTTGGTCCAATATTACTTTGAAAGTAGTATGTAATATACTACTTTTTACTGCGTAGTAATATTTTATATAATACTTATTACTTCTCAAAAGTAATATACTACTTTATATTAAATATTACTTTTTTGAGCATTCCGAAACAATAAGTAAAGGCAATATAAACAGGATTTGTAAAAATCCTCACCAAACCTAGTTTGCATTTTTATGTCCACTGGGTGACGCCACATAATACGAGGGTTGGTCAATAAGTCCGTGACTTTTTGTATTTCCGTCCATATAATTTGGTTTTCAACACTGCTCCTGTCAACAACATCTATCAGCTGACTTCTGTTAAAGTTTGAACACGCTGGGTCTTTTAGTTTGTGTTTGACAGTCTTTACAGACAAACAACTTCGTGAATTGTGTAGAAAATGGAGAAAAGTGAATATCGTGTGCTCATCAAGCATTATTTTTTGGCGGGAAAAAACCATCGCTGAAACAAAGGCTAAGCTCGATAAATACTATGGAGACTCTGCACCATCGATATCAATGGTGAAAAAGTGGTTTACAGAATTTCGTTGTGGTCGTACAAGCACCATTGATGCCGAACGCTCTGGACGCCCAGTTGAAGTCGCTACACCAGAAACAATTCAAAAAATTCATGATATGGTGTTGGCCGATCGGAGATTGAAAGTGCGGGAGATTGTGGAAGCCATAGGCATATCACATGGGTCAGTGGTTTTGATTTTGAAAGATCACTTGGCTATGAAAAAGCTATCCGCAAGATGGGTGCCGCGTTTGCTCAATTGCAAGACAATGCAAGAGTCCATACATGTGTTGTTTCCATGGCGAAATTTTACGAATTACGTTTTGAATTGCTCCCTCATCCGCCGTATTCTCCAAATTTAGCCCCGAGTGACTATTTCTGTTTCCGAACCTTAAAAAATGGCTTGCCGGAAAGAGATTTTATTCCAACAATGAAATCATCTCACAACCAAATACATATTTTGAGGACCTCGAGAAATCTTATTTTTGGAAGGGATAAAAAAATTGGAGAAACGCTGGACGATGTGTATAGAGCTCAAATGAGACTATGTTGAAAAATAAAATTAGCTTTTGTCAAAAAAAACTTTGTTTCATTTAAAAAGTCACGGACTTATTGACCAGCCCTCGTACATTCACAGTTCATTAATTTCCATCAAAAATGCCTGTCGATATTTTTTTTCCACAAAGCAGTAATATGTAACTAGGATATTACATATTAGTTATTACTTGAAAGTAATATCTAATATGTTTGTTCTCTCTAGTTAGTCGCAGTAATATAACTAAGTAATAAATAACTCGCAAGCGCGTTAGGGGACAACACTGGCTATTTATATATACCATTGAAAAACATCAATCATTAAAATTAAATTATATTTTGAAGTTTACCACAATATAAGAGAAAAATACTAACGAAGTATGTGAAAGAACATTTAAAACACATTTAATATATGTACACATATATTTTTGAGCATTTTTAAGTAACTGTATTAAATCTACCGATGACGATTGGACACACTTCGCGTACCGATACCACATGTGTATTTTGTCCACAAAATACACGCTCAGTTAACGGCACAACAAAAATCAAATCAAACCTAGAATAGATCAATTGTCACAATCCCCAATAGTAACCTTCTTTTAATTTAGGACGGGGCCATTCCAACTTCGTCACAAGTATAATTTAGCACACATTGGACGAGTGAAGGAATCTTTTTGATAATATTATTTACAAGTGATAAGGTCATGGGTAAATAATTTTAAGCTCAGCGGATTAATAAATGTAGAACTGCAAGAGCATGAACGTGTTGAGTGAAACTATGGACTTCGTACTTTTTCTCTCGTGTCCTGTTTGCTTAAACATTAAGCAAACTCAAAACAGTGTGTAATGTTGGAAAGAAAACGAAAGGAGCCAGAGGGTTGAACTGAAAATTGAGGGCATGCTAAAAATGTAACCCCAATCCTAATTAAGGAGGTAACTCCATGTGCAAAATTTTAAATACCTGGTACCAGGAACGGAGTGGGAAGAATTTATCCACCGGGACAATTATGCCCTCCCGGCCTTATACAGGCCCCAATATGCCATTCGGAGGCTGTCAACGGCCGTTTATGTTTCTTGAGGCCAGCGGCCCACCGGGAATAGTCCTGGTACTGTAGGTGGCCACTCCACCCCTGCCTGGCACACAAAGGAGCTCAAAGTTCTAGAAAATGCCTAAAACTCTGCCAATATTTTACTTAAAAGATTATATTACTATAAAATCCAGAAAAAACGGGTCCAGGGTACACTTTATATGTCTTTCCTCTATTAGTTTATTGTCCTGGCTTATGAAACAAAGCAGAATCAACGACCGTGAGTACAGTAAGACCAGAGAGGAAAATGATACAAAATGTACAGTGTTAAATTATGCTACAAGACAAATCCTTTAAAGCAATCCTAGTACAGTTTCATGCATCTGTTTGAATGCACCATTTGAAAAACGAAGTTCATATCTGGGTGGGTCACTTCGAGAAGTATGAGGCGGTGAAAAACTTCTTCACAGCCAGTAAAAAAAAACCTGTTCAAGCCATTCGTGATGTCCCAAAAAGCTGCTAAGAAAACAATCTAGGGATCTTAGGTCCAGTCTAAGGTGTATCCACTCAAAATCAATCTTGAGACTGATTATTCAGCCTCCAATGTTTTATTTGAGCCAATCTTAGTACAGGTTTTTATCGGCTTATGTTTGGGTAAACCCTGATATCCTTCTCCAGCACTATCCCGAAAGTCATAGGCAAAATAATCCATAGTTGAAAATAACATCCCTAATTTAAAGGCCTTCCCATGAGCGTTTTATGAGCAGCGTAAAGCTTTATACCACGAAAGACTCACATGAAATACTTAGGAATAACAAAGTTGTAGAAACTCAAGAAATAAACATACTTTTTCATTTGTAACTCCCTCTTTTTTTCTCATGCGTCATGTAATTAGAGTGATGATACAATTCGGATTCGCCATTGATGTAGTCCTTTGAGAAGAGACAATTGGCGTCCTTAGGGATTATTTTCTTATCCCTCATTATATGGTCACTCCTCAGCAACCCACGAGATAAATGATGCTTTATTTCATAATGCCAACTGCTTTTTTATTATTCCCTCTCCCTTTTCTTTCAACCTATCACGTTAGAGAAAAAGGTATATGTTTGTAATTCTTAGATATACAGTATATATATTTATATACTGTACCCTTGAATTTTTCATTTTAAAAATTGTTATTTTGGTTCAAATTAATTTGTGACAAAAACAAGGGAAAATGACCTTTCAAAGGTCATTTTAAACTTGAACTCATTTCAATTTTGCGTCGTCAATGATCAATTATGCGTTCGGTTGAATAATATATTACTGTTTATTATTATTAATCATATGACTAACTGGACGGGTCCAAATGATTTAAAAATATATATTTGTAGAGACAAGGGGACTCCATAGGACCTCCCTAACAATCTACCCTAATCGTGAACACAGAACACCTTAAATACAATACACAACCGATATAGGAAAAGTTTTTGTCTATATTGACGATGGATGTTTGCTGATGAATCATCATTAATTCTGGATATTCTTTTAGTATATAATTTCATCATCAGTGATAATTAGGATTGGAAATCTGGAGCTTAGCATTGGTGTTTACATATTCTATGACTGTTTTTGGCCGTGAAAAAAGAGAGAGGGGGTAAAGAGAGGGATAGAAGGAAAGAGAGAGGGAGAGAGAGATAAAGAGGGGGAAAGAGAGGGAGAAAGAAAAAGTTTATCTCTCTCTCACTCTATCTTTCCTTCTATCCCTCTCTTTACCCTCTCTCTTTTTAACGGCCAAAAACAGTCATAGAATCTGTAAATACCAAGGCTAAGCTCCAGATTTCCATTCATAGTGATGATGAAATGAACACTACCTATTACATCTACGGGAGGTGAGATGTTAGCGGATGTTACCCGGCGCTGCCCGGGATTTTCCAACTTGAAAATAGTCTTTGGGCCAAGGGATTACCTTATACCCGACATGACATAGAAAGAGAAAAACAGCTGTCGATTATATAACATAGAGACATATTTCTTGTATCTCTCTGGCATCTCTTCTGTTATGGTATTTAATTACTCACAAACCTCTCCCTCTTATATTATTAATAAGCTATTAGATTTTGGACAAATATTACGTGGATGATTTTGAGGTGGTAAGACGCAAGGTCTGTATAATAAGGTCTGGACAATACAAAAACAAACTTGTAATCCTAGCAGTATAACTACTCAATGACGTCACTGAAGAACGAATATATATATATATATATATTTTTATTTATATACATAGAATTTATTTATACACACACCCACATACATATAAATATATATATATATATATTTATAGATAGATAGAGAGATTGATTGATATACAGTCAACTTCGCCTAAGTCGAAATTGCATAAGTCGAAAAGTCGCCTAGCTCGAATATAATCAAAAGTCCCATTTTTTCTCCATTGACATGTGTGTAATAAAAATCGTACAATCGATTTTTGTAAGTCGATACTTCGCCTAAGTCGAACAGATATTTTGACAGTAACACATACAAAAACAAGAAAATAACTTTGCATAAGTCGAAGAGGGCGCTCACTTTCCAAAACACAGCCGCATGCACTGCGCCTGCCGTTCACACTGTGTATTACAAGGAAGCAGACACAGTAAAATAAAAATAAAAATAAATTGTGTCCTCGCCCACCTGCTGCCTCGCCGATGATTTGCGACGGATGTGAGCGAGTGCACACACACACGGCTACCTGTATATCGATTTTTCTTCGACTTAGCAATCAAAATTTGTAACTCGAATTGCGCCTAAGTCGATTGTTTTTGCACAGTCCCGAGAGAATCTACATAGGCGAAGTTGACTGTATATATATATATATATATATATATCAGGCTTGTGAACGGAACGCAAAATTGAACGGCGTTCAGCTGAATGCACGTTCAATGAACGGAACGCTGAACGGAACGCTACTTTTTTTGAACGCTGAACGTTGAACGCCAAAAAAAAGAGGTTTGCGTTCAGCGTTCAATTTTTCCAAACATTTCTTGGACTTTTTTCGGAAAAACGTCATCACTTTTTTTGGAAATTCTTTAAAAAAAAAAAAAACGTCATCACTACGTAGTACTTTTTTTGGAATTTCTTTTCTAAAAAAAAAACGTGATCACTACGCAGTACTGTTTTTGGAATTTCTTTTCAAAAAAAAAAACGTCATCACTACGCAGTACTTTTTGGGGAAATTATTTTCTAAAAAAAAACGTCACCACTACGCAGTACTTTTTTTGGAATTTCTTTTCTAAAAAAAAAAACGTCATCACTACGCAGTACTTTTTTGGGAAATTCTTTTCTAAAAAAAAAAAACGTCATCACTACTCAGTATTTTTTAAAATAATTGAACGCTGAACGCAAAAACATTGAACGGAACGCTAATTTTTTTGAACGCTGAACGCAAAAAAAGCTGAACGCTCACAAGCCTGATATATATATAAGACATTGAGTAGTCACACTGTTATGTACATGTTTGTTTTTATATTGCCCAGATCTTATTGTACAAACTGTAACCATAAAAATATTAACCTCAACGTTCACGTCAACCAGTGTTAATAATTAACAGAGCTGGAAATATCGATTGACAATCGGTATTTTAGTAGATCATTAGTATTAGAATTATTATTCCGTCGATACTGATCCCTTTTAGATTATAAAAAAACTATCTAAAAACGCTACTGACTACAAGATTTATGTCTATCTATAGTTGCGGATTTTGATTTAAAAAAGTTAATTTCTCAAAAATGAATTGAATCCCCATTATCCCCCCCCCCCCCACTTCCCTCCGTAAACGACATTCGTATTGACATTACCAAATAACGATATCACCTTTAATCATTAGATTTGTAATAAAAACTGTCGATACCGATGGGTCACAAGTTACTACTGGCTACCGATACCGGTGGTAGATTTGACTACTGAATCCCAGTTATGATAATTAAATATAGCGTCACCGTAGAGAATATAGAGTATCGAAGTGACTGTCACTGTCTTTCTCCCAACAATGGAGAGATACAAAATAGCCCGATATTCAGTGCTATCAAACGCTACTCTATATTCTCTATGAGTAACTCCTTTAACTCGGTCGATGAATAGAACATCACTCTGACGTCAAGACGTAGAAAAAGAAAGAAAATGGAGTTAAGATCAGAAAAATAAATATTTTACCTGGTGAATTTGCAAGAATGTCCAAAAAACTATCTTTAGTGATGGATCTGAGTCACCCTTTTGGTTTGTGGCAGAAGAATATCATTAGTTAATATTAAATAATGGCTCTACTAACTAAAGTATATCAATAAAATAATTACGGGCATGGTTGCTCGTTTTGCCCATCTGAAATAGAAAACGAAAAAACTGCTGCTGATTTTAAAAATAAAGATATATTTCCGTCACAAGAAATACTAGTCATAAACCTCTTCCTTTTCAATATAAATAAAATTGTTTAAAGCAATTATTTGCCTGGCTTCATGTTCATACTTTTTAAGCCGTATAAATATCAACTTATTAGCTCATCAAGTACATGGAAACATATGTAGATGCTGAAGTCTATTATAGTAGCGTTGTATATCGAAGTATTTATTTGGTTTCCGCTGTTGGTTGAAGACAGCGTTCTCTATGGTAGATGATTTATAAATATAATGTCTTTATTATTGGAGGATCAATGATTAGAGTAGTTTCTACTGTAAGGCACTGCATTGGACATCATCAACAATGCTTTTTATTAGATTGTTGTTAAAATTTGGAACCAGAGTTAGCATATAAGGATCCTGACGTTTTTTAAATAATGTATAAAGTGTTTTTAATGATATTAGAAAAATGACCGAGAAAAATATGGCTTAGGAAGAAATGGCCCTGGAAGAAATGACCCAATATTAAAAATAAAATGATGACGCATGGAAAAAATGGCCCAAATAAATTTTTGCCCCGTTTAATCACAAAAAAAAGAAATTATTTATCTATAATTGTTCAAATAAAATAATTTTTTTGCCATAATTTACTCAATTTATATTAAAAACAGTATTTGCAAAATACTTAGTTGTATTCCACTCAAATACTTGCCTACCTATGAATTTGGGTCATTTTTTCCATGAGTTATCATTTTCCATTTTGGATCATTTCTTCCTTTGAGGTATTTTTCTAGTTCTTTTCTTCTGGACACCGTTTTTAATAAAAACACGTTGTGAATCCGACAACTGTTCAAAAGAAAAACGGAAAGACAGTCAATATTTTAAGAAGACGGCAGTAAAATTACAATAATGCAGACTTGTGAGCGATCAGAAAAAAATAGCGATCCGATCAAAAATAGCGATCAGAATTCTTTGCGATATAGCGATATAACGATCAGGGATTTTTCCAATCAGCGATCCGATCAATTTAATTGCGATCAACAAAAAAATTTCCTATGTACGTAATACTAATCTATACTAATAAAAAAGAATTCCGTTCGTTCGTTCGTTTCCCTGAATCTCCCGAACGGTTTATTAGATCTTTACGAAATTTTCAGTGAATAGTTTTGAGAGCTCAGGGAGTGTTTTAGTTGGGTCGTAAACTTCTGGAAAATTCGTCATCGCCATACTTATTTTATTCGCCAAAACGTTTTTTTCAACAAATTTTCTGTGGATGAGTATGAGTAGTGTGTGTAATCCGTTATATTTCAGCATGAAGTAGCTAGTCTAAAATGATATATATATATATAATTTAAATAAATAAAACAAAACAACAATAAAAACACAAACTAATTAATAAACGTATATATATAATATATATATATATATATATATATATATATATATATATATATAATATATAAAATTTAAACAAAAAACCACATCGATTTTTTGGGGAAAACATGCCTTGAGATCGGAGTAATCTACAGCACCACTCCCTCGGCGAGAGCTATTGCAGCATCCCTGGCAGCTCTCCACGTCCTGGTCTGTCGCAACTGTGGACTTTTATTCCAGCAGTTCTTGCAGCACATACCAGGGTATCTGCCTGCCAGAGGAGGGGGTTGGGGATGATTCCGGATGCGTCGGATCTGGTCTCCTTTCCATTTTTTGTCTCGAAGAGCATGATGCCAAGTGGGTTTCTTCCTCCTTCTTCGCCTTCCCTACTCCAAAACGCCTTCCACGCCTCCATGGCTGCCGACCGCACGGCCATGGTGTTGATGGATGGAAGCCCTGCCGACTTCAGGAGGTCCCGGACGGGTAAGTGCTTTTGTTTTTTGGGTGTTTACCGGAAAATTCGTTTTCTATATGGTTACTTAAAAATAAGTTTTTTTCTGTCCCTGTCTTTCCCTCCAAATTTAGGTTTTGTGGAAAATAAAAACTTTTTTAAATGCAATATCACGCTATTAAAATTTTAATAATGCCAAGAGATGGAGATGATGTCAATCCCTCTCAACTTTTCTTGATAAATGTATGAAGTCGTACTCTCTCTTAAGTTTTGGCTGTTTTCCCCCATCAACGTAGATCAAACAGATACTCTGATATTCAGCGCTACATTACATATATTCGGTACTCTATGTTTCCTGTGAAATGATTCAAAAAATGACTTCTTTTTATGAAGTTTAAATACCCATCCGTAAGGAATGCAAAACAAAAAAAATGGTAATGAAGACCCAATGATAACTTTTTAAGAAACTGATTTTAGAGTGAAAAGTCACATGCGATGACATCACTGAAATTATTCGTGTGATTTGTTCTTTTTACGATGTTAAAATAACCAGCCATAAATAATACAAACGGAAAAAATGGCAATGAATACCCAATGACGAATTTTTAAGGAACTTATTATAATATGAAAAATCCCATGCAATGGCATCCCTAAAATTATTTGTGTGATTTTTTTTCATTTCAGACTATTGTCAAGTTGGAAAAATCCCTGGCAGCGCCGGGTAACATTCGCTAGTTCTAAATTAAAATTTAAATGTATATACAGTCTAACCTTTATAATTATTCATCTTTATATGGCAGTCTAAAGTACCCACCAAAATTTACCCCTAGATAATTAAATATTATACCGATATAAACATACCTTTTTAAATGAGCAATTGACACACCTTGTTTAACAATTTTCTTTATTTACAATATCCGACTATATCCGAAATTAAGAACATATAGAAAAATATAAAGTTTGCACAGATCATTTTTCATTTGCCTCTTTATTAGACGTCAGTAGAAGTTGCTTCTCCAAATTTTCGTCCCCCAGTCTCTACCTAGTCCTCCTCAGAATCCGATGTCTGTATATTTTAGGACACAAATATCAGAATGATTGTTTCTCTAGCCTATGAGCTCCAACACTCTGGTTCCAAAATTGACATATGTCTGCATATTTTAAGACAGGAGATGCCGGAATAAATATTCTCATAGATTATGAGCTCCAAAACAATGACTTCTCCATAGACGCCTGTCCGTATATTTTAGGACAAAAAATATATCAGGATAGCACACACAGGCTTTTTTCATTAGTGGATGTCTGTATTTTGTGTTTTCTAAACAAATATTAGTCTTGGGAATGGATTTTGGTCCATGTGACAACTAGTTAAGTTTTAAGAAATATAGGGTTTGTCTCAAAAATCCTTATTACAAACATTTTTTATTTTTTATTTATTTATACAAATGATCCAATCGCTATTTTTTAGTGATTTTTTTACGATCAAAAGATATAAAGATCAGGACATTTGCGATACTCCGATCAGCGATCAAATATCGCTATTGATCGCCGATCAGAAAAACTCCGATCAACATGTCTGCAATAATGCAATATAAACGCAATTATATTTAAATCATCTATATAATAATACTCTAGGAAAGAACAAAAAAACGCAACAATTTTGCATGCTACAGCCAAACCACTTGATGGATCGAGTTGAAATTTGGCACAGAGATGTTTTTCGATCTGGAGATTATACTGGTTAATTTTTTTTGTCTTTATGGCCACAATGGGCTAGAAAAGGCCAATTGAAAGTTGGATTTCCAGTTTTTGATAAACAAATGTTTTTTTTTTTCCCCAAATTTTAAAGAACTAATCTTTCTAAGAATTTTGATAGTTACATTTTGGTATGTATCTTCAATAACTACATTTTTAAGAGCGATCAAGTTTAAATAAAAAAGGGAGAAAGAAAAAATGAATGTCACTATCTATATAATAATACCCCTAAAAAGTCATGTCATGTGGATGTAGCAGCTTAAACACTAGATTGATAAAATTGCAATTCAGCATGGAGATGTATTTTATTGGGGGATATTATTGAGCCAAAAAAATAATGTATGACATACTTTTGCTCCTCTGTCATACGTCATATATAGATATAGCCATGAAATTTAAATGCCAATTTATCCATTTATTTGAAAAAATACATACCAAGATACAAATATACATTTTGAACTCTAAGTAAAAAAACAATTGAGATGAGGTAATAAAATAGGGGTCTTTAGTACTCAAGAGTTGAGGTACTCATATCTCACGCTCAAGCAGAATAGTTTTTTAGTGTGAAAAATTATTGCCGTCTAGAGTGAAAATATGACAGATATATACCCATGTTATAAAGGGTTTACTGTAATTTCATCGCGAGTAAATTTGTCGCCGAGCTTTTTATAGCCGTTTTTTTTGTCGCGGGTAAATACATCGCTTGCTCTTTTAAAGTCAGTCAATTTTGTAGTTCGTCTATTTGTCGCGGGTAAATTTGTCGCCAAGCTTTTTTGTAGTGAAGTAATTTTGTCGTTCTTCTTTTTTTCGTAGGTAATTTTGTCGCCAAGCTTTTTGTAGTGAAGCATTTTCGGCGCTGTTTTTTTTTACTTTGTGGACCTATTCATGGGGACTCTGTCTGGGGTCCCATGGGGTTTGAATCTACCGATGACATTTTTAGGGAGAAAAGACACGCGGCTTAAGGGTTGTGCACACCTTAGCCTCGGGTGTTCCGCCACGAGTTGAAATCTACGCAGGGTTAATGGTGGATTTCAACGTTATAGAACCCCCGGCTGAGACTGGCGTATCCCCCCCCCCCCCCCAAGATTAGATTATACAAACTCTTGGGCAAAATGCATACAAACCCACCACCAATGGGCCCTCAGGTTCTGCCGAACCCAATCGGGGTGTTTGGGGTTACAAATCCCCCACCAATGGGCCCTTGGGTTCTTCCAAACCAATCAAGGTGTTTTGGGGTTAAAAATCCACCGCCAATGGGCCCTCATGTTCTGCCGAACACAATCGGAGTGTTTTGGGGTTACAAATCCCCCGCCAATGGGCCCTTGGGTTCCGCCAAACCCAATCGGGATGTTTTGGGGTTTACAATCCACCACCAATGGACCCTCAGGTTCCGTCGAACACAATCAGGGTGTTTTGGGGTTACAAATCCCCTGTCAATGGGCCCTTGGGTTCCGCAAAACCTAATCGGGGTGTTTTGGGGTTACAAATCCACCGCCAATGGCCCCTCAGATTCCGCCGAACACAATCAGGGTGTTTTGGGGTTCAAACCCACCGCCAATGGGCCTTCGGGTTCTGCCGAACACACTCGGGGTGTTTTTGGGGTTACAAACCCACCGCCAATGGCCCTCAGGTTCCGCCGAACACAAACAGGGTTGTTTGGGTTACAAATTCCCCGCCAATGAGACCTCGGATTCCGCCAAACTAATCGGGGTGTTTTGGGGTTACATATCCCCCGCCAATGGGCCTTGGGTTCCGCCAAACCTAATCGGGGTGTTTTGGGGTTACAAATCCCCGCCAATGGGCCCTCGGGTTCCGCCGAATACAATTATTATATTTTAGGGTTACAAATCCCCTGCCAATGGGCCCTCGGGTTCTGCCGAACACACTCGGAGTGTTTTGGGGTTACACATCCCCCGCCAATGATCCATTGGATTCCGCCGAACACACTCGGGATGTTTTGGGATTACAAATCCCCCGCCAATGGGCCCTCACGTTCCGCCTAACACATTATTATATTTTCGGGTTACAAGTTCCCTGCCAATGGGCGCTCGGATTCCGCCAAACACAATTGAGCTGTTTTTGGGGTACAAATCCTCCGCCAATGGACGCCTTGAACGTATAACTTACAATGTATAAAGGTTTAAAATAAAGTTATGTGTGACAAACAAAAATATATTCATTTATTCCTCATGAAAAGGCAAGCGTAAAGCCATTTTAATGAAACAAGAAAACGAAAACTATATTTTTAAGCTATGCTAGACATTTATACTCTAGTATGTGGTAGTGCAGTAAAAAACATATTCGCAAAAATGTTCAACTTAAATGAATGCCAGCAGCATCAATTGAACAATTAGAATATTTGATTCCTCAGTCACAATTATTAATAATTAACGGCTAAAAATTAATTACCCAATGGAAATAAAATCCAACTGATCATTCATCCATACTTAAAAGACCCAAATAATGTATAACACAGATAAGATCCCAGATTCTTTAAGCGGTGGTTTGAATTAGGTATAATTAGGAAATTGACGTGGGATTAGGTTTTAAAACTCAATATGTTTTATATACACTTGGCATACCCCGATATTTTGTTTGGAGCTCGTTTAAAACACTCATAGTCGCAAGATAAAAATCTAAGGGTTCATTGGCGGTATGTTATGAAAAATTTCTTATGGGAAACAGCCCGATTGCGTTTGGCGGAACCTGAGGGCCCCATTGGCGGGGGATTTGTAACTCCAAAACAGCCCAGTTGTGTTCGGCGGGTCCTGATGGCCCATTGGCGAAGTATTTGTAACCCCAAAACACTCGATTGTTTTCGCCGGAACCTGAGGGCCCATTGGCGGTGGATTTGTAACCCCAAAACACCCCCCGTGTGTTTCGGCGGAACCCGAAGGCCCATTGGCGGTGGGTTTGTAACCCCAAAACACCCCGAATGTGTTCGGCAGAACCCGAAGGCCCATTGGTGTGGGTTTGTAACCCCATAACACCCCGATTAGGTTTGGTGGAACCCAAGGGCCCATTGGCGGGGGATATGTAACCCCAAAACACCCTGATTAGGTTTGGCGGAACCCGAGGTCCCATGGGCGGGGATTTGTAACCCCAAAACACCCCCATTGTGTTCGGCAGAACCCCGAGGGCCCATTGACGGTGGATTTTTAACCCCAAAACACCCCGAATGTGTTAGGCGGAAACCGAGGCCCCATTGGCAGGTTTTTTGTAACCCTAAAATATAATAATTGTGTTCCGGCGGAACCCGAGGACCATTGGC
>CP045907.1:10626912-10647569 GCA_013387185.1 Caligus rogercresseyi
TTTTTTTTTTTTTTTTTTTTTAATTAATATCCAATATATATTTCAATACAATTTTTCAAATACATCCAATTACAATGACTTGTGATATGTTAAAAAAGGTATAATACAAATGAGGGTGGGTATTAAAAGATTGATAGGGAAACAGGTAAATTCATTATTAAAAGATAACAATAATAAAACCAAAAGCCTGCAAAGCTGTATCAACTCTTAAAAATAATTATTATGTGACATCGTGTTTTGTATATACTTTTTAAAGAAAACCGCCTTGTTTGTTGACTATGTTGTTGCAGATCTAAGAGTTTCTATGCTTTGGACCACGTATTTTCGTATCCCTGCTGGAATGCATCTTCCGTTGACCCTGCATGCGTAGAGGAGCCCTTGCACCGAGGAGATTATATGCTCTATATGGAAGGCCTTCCCATATCGAGGTGAGGTAGAAATTAGCCAATCAGACGGTTCCAGTGTTGTTCCATAAGCTCTTACTATTTCTTCTTCCACGGCACGGATAACTGGGAGGATTTTCTGACAAAAGTAAAAGAAGTGAAAAGATGTCTCCTTCACTTCTTTACACCAATGACAGACCTGATCTTCTGGGTTCGCCCTGGATTTACTCAAGAAGAGCGAGGAAGTGGCTAGCCGGTACCTCAGCCATTTTTGTCTTGAGTCGGTGTATGTATTTCGCATAATAATTATTGGATCTAAAAATGACATTTCTTTTTCACATCCTAGGTTTTCTCTTCGTCTTTTTACTATCGCAGATGGGCCTGGACTTCGCGTGTCTATAAGGGATCTCCGAATGGCTTGGTTTGTTAGAGCACCAATAGCTATATAAAATGGAATGGGCGGACCTACAATGTTTATTCCAAACGATAAAGGTTTGCAATATCTCTTAACTCGTAAGAATAGGATATAGTTTTTAAGAACCTTTTCATCTTGAATGAATTGACCTATTGAAGTCGCTTGACATTCTTCTAAAAATTCCGAGGCACTATCAAAACGACTGTTTTTATTTAATGGCTCATTTACGCCAAGGAGAGGAAGGATCTTATCCATGACTGATTCCCATGACCTACTCATTTTCTTCCAATGAGAGCCACACCGCTTAAGAGTTTTTAAAAGCTCTGAGGGGCCCATAAAAATTCTGTCGCAAAAGTGCCGTCCTATAACATCATGGAATTTGTTTTTGATTCTCTCTGCCCAAAAATCATTGCTTAAAAGAAATCGCCTCAACCATGATAAATTCAATGACTTCCACATTAATTCGATACTTAGGGATCCAAGACCCCAAGAGCAGACACTTGAGTTGAGTCTTTTTCTCGAAATATATGGTCTAGAGCTTCCCCATATGAGGCTATCCCTAAGTTTATATATTTCTTCGCAAAAGTTTCCTGAGAATGGGATGTGCTTTAATATATGGAAAATTTCTGGGAAGATGTTGCGGTTCCAAGCAGTAAGTTTCTCGTATCGCGAAAGGGGAGTGTTTCTATAAAATAAGACTTTTTTCCTCAGTGACTCCAAGATTTTGTTTTTATTTATTTTATCGGATTCATTCGCTGAAGTAGAAACACTCACTCCAAGCAAATCTGTTGAGTTAACATAGGCCAAGTCATTTGATATTTCTCTTAACGAGTCTTCACAATTTGTAATGATTTGACTTTTCTTTGTATTTATAATCAGTCCAGAACGATATTTAAAATCCTCAATGATGTCAAGAGCTTTTTTTAATGAACTTTTTAATTTACTTACAGAACCGGACATACAGAGTGTAAGATCGTCGGCGAACATAGAGGATTTGAGAGTCGTACTGCCCGTGGTTATGCCCTGAATTTCACCATCTGAAGACAAGCGTTCCAAGAGTCCGTTGACGGCAATGATGAAGAGAGTCGGCGATAAAAGGTCCCCTTGTCTCGCTCCTCTATGGAGATGAAACGTTTCCTGCCCTCCCGGAAGTTGGATTCTTGAGGAAGCATTACGGAGTATGGACGATATCATTTTAACGAAGTTGTCGGAGAAGCCATATCCATAGAGTTGCTCTAATATAAACTTGTGTGAAAGTGTATCGAAGGCCTTTTCGAAATCTACCATCAGTGTTGCATAATTTACACGATGGGCCATGCAGTGATCAATGGCATCCTGAATGGACCTAGGACAGTCTTCGATGTGACGTCCATGCATAAAGCCCTTTTGGTTAGGGGATATAATCTTAGGAGGAATCTCTTTATTCTCTGGTTCATTATTCCAGTAAGTATTTTCAATGAAGTATTCAAAAGAGAGATTGGTCGGTAATCTTTCATGTCTTCACCCTTTTTTCTTTTTTTAAGGACTAGAGCTACAAGTCCAGAGCTTATGAAATCCGGAACAAATCCTCTTTTAAAGACATCGGAATAAACTCTCTCAAGGATCGGCGTCAAGGAATCAGCGAAACATTGATAGAATTCAAAAGGCAATCCGGACGGACCAGGAGTTTTAAATTTCTTTTTATAGCCTTTGATGAAAGTATAAATTTCATTTTGTGTGATGGGAGAGTCGTATTGTATTTCTTTGCCCATAAATTCCTCCGAAAGAGAACCATTGTTATTTTCATAAGTCAGTAGCGGTTTCCATTTTTTAACATCCTTGGTGAGTCTCCAGGAATAACAAAACTCACATACGTATTTTTCTGAACAACTGTTGCAGTTATATAATTTAGAATAAAAGCTCCGGGCCTCCTTTAAAATTACGCGTTGATCATTTGTTATTTCTCCAGAAGGAAGTTTTAGCTGGGTTAGTTTTTTCCTACTATCAGACCTTTCAAGGTGCTTGAAAGAACTTTTGCCTTTCACATTAAGATTGATCAGGTTCCTTTTTAATCGTACCATTGCTCCTCTATTTTCATACTCTAGGAGGTTTTCTAGTTCCTTGTTTGTTTCTAGGCAGGAATCCTTGTAATTGTTAATTTTACATTTGATAATGCTCCTCTCCTCAGCTTCTTTTTTTCCTTCTTTTATAAAAACATACTTGGCATATGTTTCAATTTTTCTCAGGGCGTCCCACGATGAAATAAGTCCCTTTTTCATTGATTCTTCAATTTTTTAATCATTAAAAGTATATCCTTACAACACTCCTGCGATTCCAAGTGAGTAACATTTAGTTTCCATTCAGATCTTAAGGGTTTTGAAGGGAGGCGAAAATATGCATAAACGGGATGGTGATCGGAAATATAGCATGGCAGAACTTTGAAGTCTTGAAGTAGATTGGAAACTCTATATGAGGAGAGAATATAGTCAAGGCGACTAAATATATTTCTCTTGGCTTTGGTTTTAGTGTGGAAGGTCATTTTTGGTGCAATGCCGTGAATGGTCAACCCTAAGTCAGACAGGTTCCAGCTTTTAATTACATCCTCCAGGTCCGTTGCATTTATTTTATTGTTTGATCCTTTATATCCTTGAGCATCCCTACTTGGGTCTCGAGTGATATTAAGGTCTCCCACTATTAGGCGTTCATTTTCCTGAGGGGGAGGGTGTACTTTAAAAATATTTGAAAACCAATCCTTGGCGTTAAAATTTATCCCGTATATGGCATATAAAGTTGTTCGTTTGTTTAAGAATAAAAGATTTACAACTATAAAATTACCATCAGGGTCTGAGGCAACTAGAACAGGCTCTAATGACTTCTTTATTAAAACGATGACACCTCTGGAGGGATGAGTAAAATATTTGGCTGCGTGGGATATAAAAACATTATGTGACGGAGGGAGAAGATGGGAGAGACTTGAGATGTCTTCAACTCGGGTGTCAACGAGGATAAGAACATCGGGTAAATTATAACTTTTTAAATAGCCAAACACTTTTCTGGCACGAATCCCCGATGCAATGGAGTTTACATTATAAGTAATGATCGAGGTCATTTTTTGTCTCTAAAAAACCGTGAATTAATGGAAGGTTTCTTTGTGGGGTCTATTTATTATTATTTTTAGTTGCTCTCGTTCTTCGAGCAGAGGGGGCTGGGCTATTCCGCCTAGCCATTAGAGTGTCGAAGGCGGAGTGCTGAATATTGTTATCGTCAGGGCAATTTAGGGGATGAAAGTTGCGTACACTTTTGGGATCCTGAGTAACAGAAGATTCAGAATCTGCATTCCCTATGGGGGATATTATTTTTGATGTTGGTGTGGTAGTACTTTTGCATGGAGAGTTAGTATGGGAGTTTGATTGAGATTTTAAATGTTTAGAGGAAGGTTTTGGATCAGTAGAATTTAAAGAATCTGAGTCTTCTCGAGAACGAGGTCTCTTATTTTTGTTTCCATCAATTTCATCTAGTCCGGTTTGGGAAGACAAAGGTTCCGAGGAGAGTTCATTATTAATTTTGTCGGATGTCTCGTCAACCTCGCTACAAGAGGTGGGAATTTTAGAGGCTTCATCGTCTTTTTCCACATTGTTGTTACATTGAGTTGCGGGGGTTTCTGATATTGACTTTTCAGCTAATACTAGTCTTGGGGCTCTTAAAGCATGGGCATACGATTTAATACCTGCTTCGATTTTCCCTCTTTTTATGAGAGTGTTCAGAAGAAAAGTTTGGTATTCACCAACTTTGACCTTTTCTCTTGTGCAGAATTTAGCAGTGTGTTTAAATCTGAAGCAGTTTGAGCACTGCTTGCTCATTCTAGGGAAAGTCAGCTTAATAATTGTCCCTTTAACGGGCAAGAGGGTCGGAATCTTTGAGGGATCACCTTTAATCTCATATTGTAAGGAGCCAGATCCTAGGGAGCTCACTAGCCCTTTAAAGGCGGGATGGGCAGCTAGGCTGTTTTTATTAGCTTCCGATCTAACAAACCCTACTGGGCTGGCTTCTTCTGCGAAGAGCGTGATAGTGTTTGTGAGGTCTTCTTCGGAGACTCTCCCGACACATTTCAGGGCTTCAAGGCGGAATTTTTTGGTTGAATTTATTTCAAGAGCTTCTTTAAGGCCCCTTATATCCACTACAAAAGATTTTTGCGTGGTTTTTGGGTGTAGTTCAATGGTAGCGGCAAATTTTTGAACTTCTCAACTACATCTATGGGCTTTTTAAGCCCTATTAGAGCTCTACCTGGGCCCATTTCTGAGCTAAGATGAGAGAGGTCATATGCTGGGATTCCCAGCTTTTGGATAGCTATTTCTGCTAGATCAAAATCAAGGAAACCTCCGTCCTCTGGAATCGAGTTGTCTTCATTTGCTATTTGGAGCTTCAAAAACCTCCATTTAATATTGTCTTCATTAACTTTGTTATGAATGGTATTGTTGTTATCTCTCAAGGGGGTGATGTTTGATGTTTTATTTGTCTCATTATTAAATTGAGTGGATGTTAGATTTTGACTCTTGGAGTGGCGTTCGGGCTTACCGATGGATTTGATGAGGGGTTGGTGGGTGGTTGTATGGATTCCTTTGCCAATTGGCCGAATTCCAATGACCCTTGTTCAGGAGTCGTTCCTTCATTGCTGGGAGGCGAAGGGGACGTTGGGGGAGGTGGATCCTCCTCTGGAGGAGACATGCGTAGGCTTTTCCCAAACACAAAGACTTAAGAAAAGGTTAGCAGTCTCAGCACGGAAGATAAATCAAAATAGGATCGAAAAACGAAAATTATTTTTCCTCGGAGGTGTTTATGACACGTTTTCCATTGAAGAGTAAAAACGTCAGAATCTTTTTAATATATTTAACCTTCTCATGCGTGACGTCATTAAAACCATCAGATAGTGAAAAGTACGCACTCTTTGCAATCCTTTAATTTCAATATACCTTGATTTAAATAAAAACAGAAAAGGTGGCATAGGTTTTTAAAGCATGTCGGCGGGGATACCCCAATAACCAAAGTTTGTACATTTTTCTCGCATTAACAAGTTTGAAGGCTTGAAGGAATCCATTTATCTTCATCAACTCTATTAATAGTTTTGATACACTCAATGGACCAATATTGAAAACCAATATTTCTGTAGGTACTTCTTCATTTCATTATACCTCTAGAACAATTATGCATTATTATATTTCAATGCAATATTGCCTCAGCTTCATCATTTGTCTACTTTTTTCAAGCCCCCACCTTGTAGGTATGTGTATATTAGTCCAAAAAACCACTCAAACCAGACTAATACATTCCTAGTAGAGGATAAAAAACAAATTATTTCCAGATATTTTCTTCTCTTCCACACCAAAAAGTTAATTAGATCAACACTTGTTTGTTTTTTGTTCCTAGTAAAACAAACTCCTAATGGAACTTAAAAATCATGGATAGGCACAAAATAAAGGGAAAACCCCACGTCCAAAATGTTTATAAAACGAGATGGCTTTAGTATACGAAATTGAAGGGACCTCAAACAAACATGTGAAGCAATGCCTTATAAGAGCGCCATTTTGATTTTGGAGTGTTCAAACAGAATGCACTTTAGGTTTTTGTTTGTTTGTTTGAGTGTGAGAATGTAGGTCAAGTCCTTGATCCAAGACGGAATCAAATACTGGATCTTAACCCTAGAAGACACAACCTCTTACACGATGTTGTTGTCTCATTCTATTTATTCGGGAAGATGCCAAACAGATCAAAAAACCAAAAGGGGTGCGATAGTTGTGCGTGTTTAGGCGTGTTCACTTTCAATGGGGGCGCAGGTTCGAATCCCGAGTGGGGATGTTCATTTTTGGTTTACCTCATTCATAAGATCCTAGGTTCGATAGACTAATTTTAATACTATAATGTTATTTATATCCTGTCGGATGCAATTATATCGAACCATATAGGCAAAAAAATATATAATCTTACAAGCTCTAAGAATCGCAGGCATCTGCTTTAGCTTTTGAAAATGTTGTTTAAAACATTTTTGAGCCATCGTTATTTTAAGAAAGAAGAAATCCTCCTCCACGTAAAAGTGACTTATCACTCTGCCGACAAAAACGACACTCCCGATTGCGATATTTAATCCACAATAACTGGCGATTATCTAATAAAGTGTTGACCAGCCGTATTTGAATCATAGAGATTCACGACTAAGATTAATCAATCCTCTAGACGCATTAGGATCCAGCTTTGGAAACATTAGTTTAATTTTTCTAAGGGAGCTACCCTGTGTCCATCGAAGTGCCCTTTCCTTCTCCAAGTCGAACACAAATCTGAATCAAGAATAGGATTTTCCTTTATTAGATATAATTTGAACCAGCATATCCAAGTCGGTCAGCTTTCTCATTTCCTGGTCAACCTACGATGACCTTAACCCAATGAAAGTGATATGGTAAGATCCTTCGGTATTTAGGAACAACTGTGGCAAGTAAATAGCTATTAAACCAGGGATGAGAAAATAAGGATTAAAGACGAACCATGAATCACACAACCTTTCATTTATGAAGAGGAAGTGGCAGAAAGTAAAAGTCTCCTCTATGTATATTACTTTTTGCTTTCTATTTGATTACAATAGATAATGAGAAATATGCTAACAAAAGAAGGACTTTCTGATGCAACAAGTATGTTATGAAATCGATAATATATATTTTTTGTCATATTCTGATACCAGGACACTATTATTCAACCAATTTTTCTCTCTCAATTAGTGCTTAGTACTACTGGAACATTCCTTTGGTGTTTCGGCGTGCAACAAACTCTTTCCATACTTACTTGAATACCCTTTTGGGCAGCAAGTGAATGAAGGAGGTATGTTGGTCTCCAATCTTAGAGTACTATTTGTTTTTCTGTTTCAAAACCTTTGACGTCTGAGCTATACGAATCCCTCAAACATGGTGTTTTTATTTATTCTGCTGATACGCTGCTTCTTACACGAGTGTCAACAGTGAGAGATCAAAATTATAATAATTAGTGACTTCCTAAATATATACACGTGCACTTTTGAGTAATCACCTAGCTAGGGCTCCTCATTGGACCCTCCTCTGCCATGTCACAACCTGAGGGGGGCATTGAACCTTCCAGGAATTATCATCCTCCAACGGACAGCCAGACCTCAGTCCCCTGAGGATCATGGACCTCCAAAATTCCACCCAACCCATCAAGGCATGTCCAAGGATAAATTGGGAGAACCTCTATCGTCTCCAGCCAGTGATTCACAATCTAATAAGAATCTCAAATTAAGGCCTTTACGAAAAGCTTCTTGTTTTATTTCAAGCAACATAGGCAATTCTTAAATTGGTTCTCCTTAACGAAGACGGTACCCTTCCAGAGGGAGGAGACCTACTCGACTTTGATGTGGCTGACTTTCAAAAATTAGGCTTCCTTGAGTTATCACACTGAAACTCCGTGATGGGACCCGGAAAACCCCTGATTTGCTTAAAAACCCAATTAATATCGATGAGAAATTTAAATCTTTGGTCATCTGAAATATTATTGTAATCAAGAGAGAGAGAGAGAGTGAAGACAAGTGACTATGAGAAAACATTGTCTAAGACTATAGAAGAGCGCTCTGACCCTCAAAAAGCTCCCTAAACAAAATCAACACACAATGATTTAAAGAGTGGTTGCCTCTCATTAAGAAAGGAAGCGGCGGCGATGTAGAAGTCGAACAAAATGAAAATGACCTTATAGCTCCAACGATGTCTCCATAGCAACTAGTACTTCTACAGTTGAAGGAACCCTTGATAAAAAGATAAAAGATGGGCCCTCCCTAACAATTCTGAAATAGTAGTTTCTATTCACAGGATGCAAATTAATAACTCTGCTGTAACTTGCATTTCGTATATCTGTGAGGAGGATTTAAATACAGAACCTGCAAAAGAGGTACCCGCCTCCATTGAGGCTAGGGATTTACATAGAGGTTGAGTTCGAAAAAGAGTCTATATTAAAGCCTCACTCTCGGAGAGAGCCAATGGCTGTCGAACCTATGCGTATTTCCAGAAGGTAAAAAATTCAAATGGTCCAATTAACAAGGTTTCTGGGGTAATATTGGCCCACTTGCCTAAAAAGTTCGATTCTCTCTTCAATTTAAAAAGCCTCTAAAACGGATGGGAATGTAATCAAAAAATATATAGGCAAGAAGACGTTTGTAGTCTGATAGTAAAGCAAGTCGAACGGCATCTTTATCATCGTCGGATAGAGGAAAGAGCCCTCAAAAGGGTCCTAATGAAGTCACTCTCCGTAGTCGTAAAGGTAGGTTATTTTCATAATAGTCAGAACTATGTCTTTTAATTACCCAAACTCTACCAATAAGTTGATTGTTTTACAAATATTTCGAAAACCAATCATATTTTGAGTAGCGGCCGAGAGATCAGTAAAATCATTTATCTTATCTTTTGGCCCATAAGCCCATTATTATATGCTTACTAGATGTTAAATATAGAGTGTGGTGTGTAATCCTTTATTTGATTTAAATTATCAGCTTTTTGCTGGTCCGTTTTAGATATAATATAAAATATAACAAAAAATATAAAAACACATCATTCCTGTGTATAAACACATACACATATATATATAAACATTAAAAACACGTATAAAATTAAAAATACTAAATAAATAAATAAATCCCCCTAAATTGGGGTACTGCGGCCAATGGTCCTGGCTACGTCCCTTGTATTTTCGTACACTTATGATTCGTATCCTTTCTGTCTTCCAACATCATTTTGCAGTGTTTTCACAGGAACTGGGCATACTAGATGAATGCTTACTTTTATTCTAAAAACTTAAACGCACCACTTTGCAGAAAAAAATATTCGAGTTCCAGTGATTGGCATAGTATATTGATCACTAGAAAACGACCGGGACACCTTTTTTCGTCTGGACCCGGGCCGGGCCAGGACTTAATATATATTTTCGTCCCTTCGGCATTCTGAGGGACGACGTTTTTTTAGATATGAGTCTCCCAAAAAAATGAAGACTTTTTTTAGAAAAGAATCTCTAAAAAAAAATTCTCAGAAAAAGTGATGACGTTTTTTAGAGTTATTGCGAGAATTCCTTTTTAAAAGAAAAACATCCTCACTTTTTTCGGGAAAGTCTTTTCTAAAAAAATTCTGAATGACAAACGAAATATTGGAAAAAATTATTGAAGTCCCGCCCGGTGCTAAAAACCCGGGCGGGACGCTAAAAAACAGCCGGGCCGGGTTTCCGGTCGTTTCCTGATGATCACTGAGAGAGATTTTGAGATATGTTGATCATTGCATATGGCCCGAACGTTAAAGACTTTCCGTTCTTTCAAGCCATTTTTAATCAACATATAAATTATTCTTTATTATCTAATCTAAATGTCGATCTCGATGTCCCACATAAATGTGTTCCAATAGTTTGAGATTCAATATTACGGTTAAATTCGGTAGATATTTAAGTGTCTTAAACCCCCATAGTTGTATCTCTTGGACTAGTGGAGTTTATCATCTTGTATAGATCTTGCACTAGCTTTTAATTCGTTATTTTCTAAAGTAAAGAAAGTGCAATATCTTCCAGAGACAGCATCAGATCAAAAAGTTAACGAACTTGAGTTCTGTGCATCTTTTAAAAATGAATTCGAATACCAAAGTGGCTTTGGAGGAAAACTTAGTATATATAATATATAATTTTTTTGCCTATATGGTTCGATAAAATTGCATCCGACAGGACATAAATAAGCATTAAGGCATTAAATTAGTCTATCGAACCTAGGATCTTATCAATGAGGTAAACCAAAATTGACCATCCCCTCTCGGGAGCATTCGAACCTGCGCCCCAAACAGTGAGAGTTGAACACGCCTTAACACGCACGGCTTTTTTTTGCCTATATGGTTCGATGGAATTGCATCCGACAGGATATAAATAAGCATTATTGCAATAAAATCAGTCACTCGAACCTAGGATCATCAATGAGGTAGACCAAAAATGACCATCCCCTCTCGGGATTCGAACCTGCGCCCCCAACATTGAGAGTTAACCACGCTTTAACACGCACGGCTATCGCACCCCTTACCTGAGTATATTTAATGGTTAAGATCGAAACTTTATCGTCCTTTTAACTCTCTTTAGAGATGATAAACCAAGATTTTGGGAACAGGACATGAATTTTAAATATTTAAATCAAAATGAATTATATTTTAAAAGAAGGCTTCTGGCAAAATCATATCACTGATACTCTTATTCCTTCAGAAAAATATAGGAAGATAAAAGCCATAGAAAATAATTTCGGTAATCGGTTTAGGAATATCAACTTTTAATAATAAAAATTGACAAAAAAATAAGAAAAATGTTTGTTTATGTATACGGGACAGACGTCTTTTCTGTGCTCCTGGTTTTAACTTTGCTGAAGTGATTATTGGAAGTGTTTTAAGCTTTTTATTTACACAAAAAGTATTTTAAGTGTTTCATTCTCACACTTGCTTGGTCTTCGGGAATCGTTCCGCCGGAATTTCGTTCCTGGATCAGTTTTCGCTTATTTATAAACTCTCTTCTGCTTTATCCCCATTTTAAAGTGATCTTAGTCGCATTTTAACCTGTTTAAGTTTTTTTTAAAGTGTTTTAAGTGCTCAAAGTTCACTCACAGTCGTATTTGGAATACACCCTCGATAGAACTCTTCGTCCGGGGATCGTATTTCGTCTTAGAACTCGAGGAGTAAAGCTAAGTCATTTTTTTGTTGTTTTTTAACAGAACATTAAAAAAGAGCGTTTAAACCTCAAGAGAAACCCCCTGATGATATTTCTTCTTTTAATGAAAAAAATCGTCATCCTTCATTAACTACAACAGGCCAACAAAAATCAACAAAAAAAAAAAGGTCGGACTAATTTCCGTAATTCTATAGAGTTTTATCACAGTGATCCGAATATGGTATCATTTTCAAAGTTAGTGATAAATTCAGAGCTAAAAGGATTTCAATTTTTTCAGCACTTTTTCGATTCAGAGCCATTATTGCATACAAGGACTGAAGTATAGACAAAATAAATAGCAATAATTTGATAGAGCTTAGATCAAAGTACTCATTTCAATTTTACTTCGTCTCTGGCACATTTAAACTTTAAAATATATGTCATTTTGTACGAAAAATGAAGGGTTTTCTTAGAGACTCACTGTTCCTCACTGCTCCTCACTCAAAGGTCTTACATGATTAAAAATTGATATGAAATGAAGAAAAAAATATCAAGCTTTAATTGATATGCTTAATATTCCATAAAATGCCTTATTTTAATAAAATTAGCAAATGAATATTTTTTAAATCCTCTATTTTGCCCTTTTTAGAGAAATTCATAACTCACCAGTGAGATAGAAACAGAGAGAGAAAACTGACGTCACACGTATGTAAACAATAAAGAGTAATTTCCTTCTTTCATTGGAATTTGAGTGTTTTCCCGGAAATCTTCCGAGGATCCAGGATTCCTAATGAGTGGCCTGCCGGCTGTGCCGTCGTAGACAAACATTTGTGAGAAGAATTCATCGTGACACAGCCTCGGATCAAGCATGAGCAAGGAGTGGAAGCTTAGGAGGCATGACTCCCAGAGGGTGCTTAGCCTATTCTCTTTGCATCAAAGAGGATGATGAGTCGGAGACAGACAGACCCTCAAGGACATTACCCCCCCTCCTCCTCTCTCTTCCTTAAGCTGGTTGGCTGGCTCATTCCGTCTGCTCAAAGAAGATGACGTGTCGGGCACCCCGGGGGAGGGAGGAATGGGAAGGACTCCCGTGAGAGAGAGAGAGAGTCATTGCCTTTGTCCTGTCTACCTACTAGCCTATTCTATCGGGGAGTCTCCTTTTCAAGTGAGACACAGAGGAGAGAGATAATTAACTTATTATCATCCTGAAGAGTCTCGGGATCGAGAAATAGTGACTTTACACATAGAAGTGGGAATCTTTGGGCACCTGGATCGTGAAAAGAGGAAGTTCCTCATGACCTATTCTACTCATTCGTCTTCAAATATTACCCTCCCTCCATCCCCCTCTTCCGGATCTGTCTCGGATGACTACAGAGACCACTCATGAGCCTCCTCCTACACGTCTCTTGGACTCGAACGTCTAGAAGAGGAAGTCTCTCAGGCATTGCTCTTCCTCCCTCCGGGCTCGGATGACTACGGAGACTCCACTCATGAAGCCTCCTCCTACAGTCTCTTGGATTCGTAATTCTAGAAGAGGAAGTCTCTCAGACATTGCTCTCCTCAACAACAAATGAAGGAGTCCTCCTCACCCTCCGAGTCTCATAATTTGGAAATCAATGGTTATTCTCCTGATGAACCCAGCATATTCGTCTCCTTGGAACCGTGGATCTTGAAGGAGGACTCCATTATGGCTTCACCCCTTTTTCTCTTGCAAATATGTAGATTGCTTCATGTTCATGTATTTATAAGGAACATCATTATTCTTCAATGGATACTATACACTTCTACCTTGGGACCTTATATTTTGTAATGAAGCCTCTGAACAGACTCTTTTTTTTATTTTATAAGATTTTCCTCTTCTTTGACATTTATATAAAGTGAAACATTTTTTCCGTTTTCGTCGTGTTTGAAAGGAAGAACCTCAACGACCACTTCGTATTTACGTATTTCATAATTCGAGGGTGAAAAGCTTAAGTACATTTATAGGTTTTATATTCTTGAAATTGAAATAAAAAACTTCAAAACTTTTGAGATTTTCTAAAGACCCCCTGCTGTATTTCTTGTAATATGAAAAAAAGTATTTTCATTAACTATCAATAATTGATGGAAAAGAATGGAAAAAGAGAGTATTGATCTGAAGAATTCTTAAGTGAAGGTAAGTGGGTTGGTTAATAAGCAATTTAGATGGGAGATCTTTCATTGTCATCGAAGATAAAGAAGACAATTCCTTCAGGGTTGAAGGATTGAAACATATCAATATATATGATATGGCTCTTTTATTTGGCTTCAAAGAGCATGAATTGGCGGGGGCAAATCCAAGATTTGGGCTTAATCAAGCAGCCTTTTATTCAAGGTTCCCAATTGACGTAAGGGATCGGCTTGAAGAGTTAAAAAAGGTGCATTCCTTCAAGGTGAAATCCGCCGGGGGGAAAATAGTAAATGTCACCCTGAGGCTAAAGGGTATGAAAAAATTCAGTCGGATTTGAAGAGAAAAGTGATTGTGACCATGGAAAATACATTTAAGAGGATTGACGAGCATAGTGCTGTAGAGTGGCTCAAACAATTTGGACAAGTGACGGCGCATTATCCCAAGAAAAACCCTTTTGATGAGGCAGCTGAGAAAAAATATAAAGAGTACAAAGATATTTGGAGAGACGGGGATTATATTGTAGAGATGGTTGTAAACCCATCAACAATACCTCAAGTTATGCCCGTTCAGGGTTGTCTAATCAAATTAAAATTTAAAGGGGCCAGGCTTCAATGTCTTAATTGCTTTGAAGTTGGGCATGTTAAGCAAGTCTGTAACAACCCAAGACTAAAATTGGAGAATACGCTAAGGTATTACAAAATTTGCTGGCCGAAAGTCACTCAAAGGTGCCGATAAATAGCGAAAATATGTCTCAGCAGAAAGAATCTTCTACAACTATTGAAATTCAAGAGGACGTGGAGGAGGTTGAGATACATGAAGAAGTGTTGCAAGTGGATAATGACAGTGAAGAAGTGCCAGAAGTTTCTGGTAGCTCTTCTCCAGTATGTGTCCGAATGGAAGATTCGCCCAGGAATGAGGATATCAATGAACAGTTGAGCATAACAAATGTAGAAAATCATTGCTTACCTAGACAGGATTCTCAAGAAAATGTAGTACACAAAATAATGATACATCAAACCGTGACATCCCCCCTTCAAATTGCGAAATTACATCAATGCATCAAAAAAATCTCATTTAAATCCTGAGCTAATTCTTCCAGCAAGAACAAGGTCGGGTTCAATATCTAAAAGAGCTTCTCCCTGTACAGAATTATCCCCTCAGAAGGATCAAACGCCTAACAAAGTGAAGAAAAAGTAAAGCCAAATTCAATCTCAGTAAAATCAAATACTCATGTCAAGACAAACCAACATTATTTCCTATTGTGATAATTATAAAACTTCTAGACACCATGAAATCAACATGGGCATAGGAAAAATAATATCATTAAATATTAGAGGTGGCATGGATCGAAATTCGCGACACAGTCTTATGAAGAGTCTTTTATATCATAGACCGGATATAATTTGCTTACAGGATGTTAAGACTTTAGTTTCTTCTAAATGTTCACATGAATGTTCATTTTGCCTCCCTAAAAATTACAATTATTTTTTTACTGGCAATGGATTGCTGCGGGGAGTGCTTTCGTTGGTTTCGAAGACCATCGAGTCTCCAAAGCAGGCATGTGAGTTATCAAATAAAGGAGATTGGCATAAAATTTTTGTGCCAACGGAAGAGGGTGGGTTCTATGTTATAAACACCTATGGTCCAAATGAAAAGTATTCACCGTTTTTTCAAGCCATAATAAATAGCTGTAAGAATGACCTCTATCCCTTAATTGTAATTGGAGACTTAAATGTCGATCTATATAAAACGAATTCCGTGCATCCTAACCTTAAAATGGTATCTAATCTCATTATACGCTTGGAGTTGCAGGATCTTGTTAAAATATATAGTCCAGAAGACAAGGTTTCGTGGAGATGTGGCAGCAGGTCTTCACGAATTGATTTGGCTCTGGCTTCAGCCTCCATTCGATCCATGACGAATAAAGCATGTTACCGACCTCATCCTGCATCTGATCATAAGATGATTGAAATTGATTTTATCCATAAGCAGCCCAAAAAGCGTTTTAGCATTCCAAGGTGGATGGGAGTGGATGATAATTTTATAAATAAACTTCGGATCAGTTTTAAGCAACATTTTAACAACTCTTTTAAACCAAAGAAATTGGCTTATATTTTATCTCACGTTGTCAAATCAACATCTTTACATTTTGGGCGCCAAAAAGAAGAAAAGAAGCAATTTTTCATAAAAGCCTTGAAGATTTGTTAAACCAGGCCCCACTTTTTACACGAACCATCGCAGCCGATACCACTAACCTTTTTCGAGTATCTGAAATAGCGGAATTGGATTTTAAGCAAAGGATTGAAAGAGAAAATACGACATCCAAAGGATTTAAAAACATGACCAGGAAATACCGTTCTACATCATTAATTAAAAAAATCATCGTAGATGGGAAATCAATTACAGACCCAAGTGCGATCCTAAAACACTTCCATCAGCGATTCCAAAAACTTGTTGGCGGAGAAAGGAATCACTTTCCTCGGCCCAGGAAGGGAAAACAGATGATTTTTACGGAAGATTCTGTTTCGCATTATATAAAAAACATTTTCAAAACGGAAAAGCTTCAGGACCCGATGGTGTCAGGGGTTTAGTATATACAAAATGCATGGACGAAGTTGTTCCATACCTGGTGGAATTGGGGAAATCGATGGAAATTTACGGCAAACTTCCAAAATCGATTACAAAAGGAAGAATCACCTTAATCCCTAAAAAGGGGGTTGCTACGGACATTAATAATTGGCGCCCAATCACTATATTAAACGAAAGCTACAGAATTCTGGCTGGAGTTTTAGCCAAAAAAGTTGAGCCTATATTAAACTCCAAAATAGGAATTGAACAAAAAGGATTCCTCAGAGGAAGAAAAATTTATGATGTGTCACGAAACATTGAAACAGCTATAGAGGTGCTCAATAGGAAAAAAAGTTATGGAGCCATCATTGCAATCGACTTCAAAAAAGCATTTGATACTATCAGCCATCAACATATTTTTAAAACTATGAAAAAATATATTCCAAAGGAGTTTTTGAATCCCATTAGAGCTCTTCTATATAATGGCTCGTCAACTATCTCTATGGGAATGAAAGAGAGTGACCCTATTGCTTTAAAGAAGAGTTGTCGTCAGGGATGCCCCATGTCACCTCTTTTGTTTGTTGGGAGTATCGTGGATCTTAGTAACGCAATAAATAAAAAGTTTAGGGGCTTTGGAGTCGATTTTGGCTCTAGTAAACACATTTTAGATATGTACGCCGATGACGTTACATTAATGTTGGAGGCCAAGTCAGAAAAACAATTATGCAAGCGGATTGAGGTCATCTTAAATTTCTTTAGGAAATATCAAAAGAGGTCTGGGCTGGAAATCAACCATAAAAAAACTTTAATTCTTCCTATGGGGATATGGAATCCTCATTGCAGGGAAACAATTGCCGGTTGCTCTGTACGGGAAACAATAGAAGTTTTAGGAATTATGTGGACTTCTCGAGGAGCGTCGGAGGTCAACTGGACAAAGTTGCAAAAGCAACTCTATATCAGCCTCCAAGGAGGCAAGAAATTTAGTCTACAAAAAAGGATTGACCTTTACAACGATCACATTGTTCCTACTGTCCTATATAAAGCTGCTTCTATCTCTTGGCTTGCAGAAAAAGCGATCTCGGAAGAAAATGCCTGGCTGAATGTGCTATTTCATAAAAGCTATTTGCCTTCTTTGAAGAGACCCAGGTCACATATCGGTGGTGGTCTGTCTTTACTCGCCAGAATATTACCACTAATTTATCAAAAGCTTATAGTAGACTTAACGGTTCACCCAGATCAGGAATGGCGAGCTGTCTTCACTTCAAGTCCAGGATATTTTTTACTGATGTTTGGGACAGAGTTTACAAACGGAAAATTGAGGGAAGAGTCTGCATTTTTGTCGACAATACAAAGGATCCTCTGGACTGGCACCCCTCTCTTTTTATCCTCTTCAACGGTAGACATAGTTCGACAAAATTTTAAAAAGCCTTTTTATTTTACCAATCTCGCTGGACCAGGGGAACTGGAATGGAAAGCATTGTCTAATGAAATTATTTCTATTCACGACCTCAAACGTGAGCCCGTGTTTAACTGTGGTAGATTTTTATACCCATTAAAAAGAGCTGCTTCGAATCATCTTCCTCCCATACCATGGCATTTGAAGATGTCCTTTGCTACAAATACATTAAAGGAAGCAAATGAAATTTGTGATACTTATTTAAAAGAGCTGAAACTTCCTGTCTCTTGGAGAAAGAGAATTTTTTCTTCCATCGCCAAGATTAAGGACGAGAAAAGATTCACCGCTCAACTCCAGATTTCGGCGAGATGCTTGTTTTTTAACACACCTTGTAAAGACTGTGGACAAGTGTTTAATACAGTTGTGCATGCTTTTGCCAATTGTCCGATGCTCCACTTCGTAAGGGAGTTTGTAAGATTAAACGTGAAAGGAGTTAATGGTAAAATAATCACGGCAATACTTTTGTTCGGACTGTCCATTAATCTACAAAGGGCACCATCAAAAACCCGAACTCTGGACATAACTTTGTCCAGCATTCGTAGTTATCTGGCTAAAAAGATGACTGATAATGAATTGATCAAAAACGAAGACATCAAGGCAATTACAATTTCTACGGCAGCACGATACAACGCTTTCTCAATTAGGATTCCTGGTACCGACAACATTCCTTGGAAGTATGCAGGAGATCTGGTGCGTTTTTACCCCTCCAGTTCCAATGGGCATCTACAATTTCTTCAGCGAATTTTACGGGCTTACAAAAAATTAACAAGACACTAATTTGAACTATCTTTTTATATAAAAAAATCATGTATTGTTAACTGAATTTTTTTTCTATACCTACTTGTTTTTAACAATATTTGTGGAAATTAATGTTGTTGTTTTTTTAGATATGTTCTGTTTTATAATAGTTGGTGTGACTTTAGATTAGAGATCTAATTTTAAACTAAAATGTTTATTTATATATTGTTATATGTAATATCTCTAACTCAATAAAGTCTTAATAAATAAAAATCATTCAATATTCCAAGGGAAGAGCTGTCGTCAAGGCTGCCCCGCCGCCCTTTTTGTTTGTATGGCCATTGAAGGATTGACTACTCAGATAAAGCATAAATAAGATGGGTTTGGAGTTATTTTTAACGAAAAGAACCATAACATTGATCCCTACGCGGATGATGTAGAAACCCATTCTGATAGTCACCTAAATAAAAGAATAGAGATGTGGCTGTCCTTTTTAAGAAAATTTAAAGAGCGTTCAGGAGATCAACTAATTTTTGAAAAAAATCAAGAATATTTCAGGGAGCTTGGCGTCCCAGTTATGATTTATGGATGTCAAATTGTTCGGTTGAGGACAAAGTTTCATTTCTCGGAAGAATGTCTACAGATATTTTAGGCATCAAAAGAAAATGATGGAGCAATAGTTCCACTCTTAGAACCAAAATCTTATATATTATTTGTTTTAATGATATTCTTTGTTTTACATCCTGGTAACATTGGTTTGTGTATATATATATATGTCGTGATGTCATTGCCAGTATTATTTGGTTTGTATGTCTAAAGTATTTTGTATGTTATATTTCTTTTTTCCTCTTTTCCTCTTTTCTTTTGTATATTTCACCCTCAGTTATTATTGTCCAATAAAGAAAAATCATGTATAAAACTGAGTGTCGTTTTAATGTGCCTCAGGGCACTACAATGTGACCCCGACTCAGCGAGTCTACACAATTGGGGAGTCGGACGGAAAACCAATGGAGGATGATTCAATCATCAACAATGTTTCGGTGAAATTGACTGCCTTCACTTCACTCTGACCCACGAGTTATTTCATCCGCATCGAGAGCCACTTTGAAATGGCACGGATAAGCAATGAAAGAACTAAATTTAATCATCTCCTCAGTGCAATACCCGAAAAAACTCTTTATAAGATCCCTGACTATGTCTTTTCACAATGCCAAAAGTCCACGGAGCAATACACGGAACTTAAGAACAAATTAATACGTTTATGTGTTGGCTCGAAACAGCAATTGGTGGCGGATCTGGCTGAGCTGATCAGCAATAAGGACAATATCTCAGTCAGCGAAATGGAGGCAAAGGCATCGGATTGTATGGACGAAATCACAAAGGATGGGACTAATTTAAAAGAAACTCTCGCTAAACACATGGTCTTGGGCTGTCTTCCTTCACTCGCCCGCCAACATCTCACTCAAGGATTTTAAGTACTACCTTACGAAGAATTCATCGGGTGTGCTAAGACAGCAGGAGAAGCTGGCCGTTGTGAAGAAAATATAAATAAAGCCTACTGTGACCATGAACCATGAACAATATGGTATAAATTCCTATCGCTGTCTTACTCCCCATATATGTTTTAAATTGTTATGGAATGATACAAAAAACTTTGTAAGCGCCGAGAATTCTCGGCGTTAAATCAAAATACTTATTATAATCAAATAAATGTAAAAAAAAAAATTAAAAAAGTTTTTGTTCAAAAATGTTTATCAACTGGCAACGACCCCTACAAAATTAATGAAATTTAATTGTAAAATTGGTAGACTCGATACAGTTTTCAAAGATCAGTGACTTTTTTGGTTGATACTGGGGCTGAGGATCGTTGATTCCCTATTCTGAATCCGTGTCTGTCGGTGATTCTAATGTTAGACTACTTTCAGCTAACGGTCAAGTTTTGAAAAGTTATGGTTTTCAGATCAAAAAATAGAACGACCAAATTGGGTGCTTTCAGTGGACATTTGTTGTTGCTGACATTAATTTTGGTGTGCTGGGTTATGATTTTTGAGAGCCAATCGTTTCATTATTAACGTTTTTCATGGTAGGTTACAACGATTCAGTACAATTAATAATATCAATGCCCAAATGCTTTTAAAATAGTGTCTGAGTTTCCTGCTTTGGGTGACATTACCTTCAAGGGAAATAGTTACATGGATTTATCATTCAATTGAAAACTACAGGAATGCCAATACATTCAAGACCTAGACAATTTAACCCAGAGAGGGA
>CP045907.1:10647669-10671775 GCA_013387185.1 Caligus rogercresseyi
CCCACATCCTTTAGGTAATGCAGCCACTTCCATTTTCCAAAATATGCTGGGTTGAAGGGATCTGGTAAAAATTTCAGTCCGAATTGTTTTGCTGGAAAATCCAAAGCGGCGGTGAAAAGGCTCTGATGGCAGAAGTGATGTCCCTGTTCCCACGACACTCTCCTCAGTATATGGAAGGGCTAACAGCAGTGCTAACAGGGTCACATCAGCGGCAGCACAGCACCACCACGCGATCTGACGCTCAGTGCTTGGTAATATCTTGGTCCGATGTTTTGGGCTGTGGATTACTATCTTCAAAAGTTTGTTTTTGGGGAGGCTTTAAAAAAAGACGATATCCTCTTTCTGCGACATTTGCTTCTCTTTGATAATTTTAACACAGCGGGCTCGCGGGTTTTGTTTCGAGGAATTCAATCACGTCAGGACAAAAGAAAATCTGATTGGCCACCCAACAAATTGTATTAATTTAAATATTTATTTATTATTTGAAGAGCTAAGATATTGCCCTCCCACTTGAGAACACCATAATCATATTAGCAGAGCGGAAAGCAACAGTTGAGGGAAAAAAAGCCGTAACTTTATTTTCATATCAGTCGAAGCTCGGCCACCAGGGTGCTGCCGTACCTCCCGCACCCCCAGTTCCCGCGCCACGGCTTATTCCCTACAATTAGCAGAGAAACATTGTTCGCTGTATTCTGGACACAAAGATGCATTTATCTTCCCTCCAATAGCAGAGAAACATCGTTCAGCTGTATTCTTGACACATGACCGTATGTTCTCTGAAGAATCCAATAAGCTCTATATCTTAATATCTCTATATCAGAAACTCTTAGAAAATCTTTCCTTCTATTGATTGAGGAGGGTTAAGACTAGACCACGAATGACTGGAAATGTATTTTCCTCAATGAATAAAGTCCATTTAAGTTCTTTCCGGATCCCAATCCACTAACAATAATATGGTTAAAAATAAGGGAGATGCGAAACCACTTCAAGTGTGAAAATTTAGCTTTGGGCTATTTTCAGTCACAGGGCAGTGTCAGATATTCATCTGATTTCACGAAATCTAACTAAGATGGTCGAATATACACAAAAGATATCCTAAAATGCCATCGAGACTTCTAATTGCGAGGTTACCGTGGCATGGGTGAAGGGACATAACAACAGTACTCCCAGGGCAGTCTTGTACGCACAGGTTGGTTAATTATATCTACAACGTCCATACTGCTGCGTGTTGGATATTATTTTAAGTAGTAATGAGTTAAGTGACTTCATTGATTCCCATTACTGCGTTTATGATTTTTTTAGATATCTATAATGGGATTGTAATATAACATAATGAAGTAATGTATGGTGAAAAAGATATGATTATTAAATTCATATCAGAATAAAGAAATTTGCCACCTTTTTTGGTTAGTGAGTGTGAGTTTGAAAGAGCCGTTGAAGCCCTGTGTACGAAAGAAATTATAAGTTATATTTTACACATATAAATGTTAGCCATTTGTAAAAAAAAATACAAAATTATATTTAGAGGTCTTACCCGACTTTTCCCAATATATAAAATCTTTCCCTGGAGCTTGACACTGCTCACACAATCATCGATTTGAATATACGAGGAGACATAATTTAATAAATGCACAATATTTTATCAACTAACTTTTAGCATTTTTCCACTAGCACTAACACTAGTTTGTATGAATATTGCTCACAGAATCAACATTTTTTACTTTATTCTGATATTAATTTAATTATCAAAGATCATTTATTCATTCATTACTTCATTATATCTATCAGAGCTGTGACTACCGAATGTAAATAGGTATCCATACTACCGACGGAAGATTTAAAATACCGAAACGATTTTACGATATTCGGTAGAAACTACCGAATAACATACCGATTTACAATCGGTACGGTATATTTGAAAGTATGACTTTTGCAGAGCTGCGACTACCGAATGTGAATCGGTATTCAATACTACCGACGGTAGATTTCAAATACCGAAACGATTTTACGATATTCGGTAGAAACTACCGAATACCGTGCCGATTGACAATCGGTACGGTATATTTGAAAGTATGACTTTGTAACATTCACATAGAGACATAAAGATATAGAGAGCTTATTCCCTTCAATATCAGATAAACATCGTTCCACTGTCGCTTTGCCCAAGCGCTCCCTTTGTGAAGAACTTGAACTTCACAAAATAAATAAACAGCTACAACTTAAAGTATTATAGAGCAGATACATAAATAGACATTCAATATAAGCTTATTCTATGCATTGAATACTAGAGTACCTGAAATTCCATTTAATATCGGATAATAAGAGACAGTTAATAAAAAATTGCTATAGCCTTCCATTTCCTATAAAATCCAAGTACATACATGTATATTTATATAAGATTAGTATGTATTAATTTCAAATAATCTCTAAGAATTATAACAATGTTGTATATAATTGTCCTTTGTTATAAACTGTCCGATATATTAACCCATTAACCCTGGAGTTATTTTTTTTTCTTTTGATTTATTTAAGAATATGTCAAGTATTTCTTATGTTCCAAAAAACAATAATTCATATCATTTTTGCTCATAAAGTCAATCATGCCTAAGATAGGCCCCGTGACCAAAAAGTAACGCTAGGGTTTATGAATACATTTTCATAATAGTTATATTTTGTTGTATATTTTGAACCAAGCAATTCATACAAACATATATTTCTACATAAATACTTTTTTTCGTAAAAAAACCATCCAAATACCAAATGCTTATGAAATTATGTTGACTTTCAAATATATTTTCAAATAATTACATTCTGTGATAAGTTTCAAAACAATCGATGGAAAGTCTGACATTACGTTTAGAGCATTCTGTGCAAATTGTCGATTTGCATTCCTGACATCTTCTCCTGTTTCTATCTCGTATATTCCTCATGTAGTGACAATTCCCGTCAAATCACAAAGTTGATGAGATATACAAAATTAGAATTCAAACACCAAACTTTGAAACCAAATATAATCTAACTGTTTGCAGCTATGCCCCAGAAAATATTGTATCATATTTTCATCATGTGATCATTTTTTTGTAGGGAATAATGCTGTTTGAACTTTGTTGTAAATGGTGAATTACCGATCGGATTTTTTGAATATTTATCACTTTATTGAGATTGGAATTTGGTTTTAAATGTAAAGTATTCAGCATATAGTCAAAAAGATCTCTTCGAATAGAGTTTCTTATAACCAAATTTGTTAAATTCTCAAACTGGACCAAAGCCTACATATTTCTGGAAGCTTGTTATAGCCAGATATATGAGGATAGCAACACATACAATTACAAGAGGGTTAAAGGCCAATTTTGCTTCAACAGTAATCATTACTTTCTGCAATTATCAAATTTAGAATGCCATCTGAAATGTTCGAAAATGTCTAATGGAGATCATTTTTAATAGCTAAATTTATCAAATTTGGGAAATTCGTTTTCTACATATAAGTGATCCCTATTTTTTATCCACTTCCGATTACTTCTTTGGAAACAGACAGTAAATTTTGATCGTTATAATTCTTCAATTCTGCCTCAACAAGTAACTAATCGGAATTGAGGTGGGCTTTTTCAACGTTATCTTCATCTCAAAAATCTTCATCGATAAGATCGTCTACATCTGAAGGTTGAATCTATATATCCTGATTGCTTTCAGACTCTTCAATGCATACTATAGCTTCGTTGGTCCATAAAACTCTTAGAAAAAAAAGAAGAAGTTAATTTTGTACCTACATCTTCCTAGCGTCAACTTTGGTTACACTAAAAATAGGATCAAATATTTGCATCTTCAATTAACAAAATAAATGAAAATAATATAACATGAAAAAATATCATACAATTTATAAAAAGTAATAATATGACATTAAAAACTAAACTAAAATTATATCGTCTTACGTTTGGGAATATATCGCCAAAAAGAGATTTTTAAATTTACGTGAATATAAAAGCTTCTCTACTCTTCATAAAACTGCATTTATATTATTCTTGTTTCTTCCCCTTCTACAAAAAAAAATACGTAGGTTTTTTTTATATTTAATAACATATGCCTAAATTCCAATTTGACAACTTAATTCAAGAACAAAGAAAAAGTAATTGTGTGACTTTTTGGACACGATAGGAGAAAATGGGTTAAATGCATATGAAGAAGTAAAAGCAGATACATAAATAGATTCTCTCTCTTTCTAATCTACCGTACCTGATATCGATCGATACTGTAGAATATAATAAAATCTACAAATATTGATATCGATCGGTAGAAGGTATATACCGAATATCGAACCGGCAGTAGATTTTTCTACCGAATCCCAGCTCTGATATCTATTATTACAATATGCATTATAAAAATTTAAAAATCATAAAGGCAACAACGGGAATGAATGAAGTCACATAACTCATTACTACTAATAATGATAACAAACATGTAGCAATATAGACGTTATAAATATAAAGTTCACCCAACCTCTGCGTACAAGACTGTCCTGGGAGTACCTCTCTACGTCCATGTATCAAGTGAAAACTGCCATCAGAAGGGCGTCTCTGAAGGAATGGAGGACTTCATAGCTGGCGATGTATAGTTATCGCCAAACAAAATCTTACGGTATAAACGGCATCAAATTCCGACATTGTGGCAATGACCAGTGGTCATATACGTTTTAACACTAGAACGGCCAGGGGGTCAATTTGACCCCCATTCTAAATTTTCGATGTTAATATCTTTTTTGTGTTTTTCCAGGTTGTCATGAAATTTCATGACTTTTATTTATTTCTATATGAGAATGTACATAGAAAAAAAACAGACTGCTATATCTTTATTAGTTTTCAAGATATAGAATGTACATCCTTGGCAGGCCAGGGGGTCATTTTGACCTCCAATTGTAGAAGTGTCTTATACTGGCATTTATATTCAAGGGGAGGAAACTGAGAGTGTTACGACAAGTTGAAACAAGTTACAACACATCTTAGAGTGCACGAGGCTACGTCAAATGCACCGAAACAGAAGCTACGAACAAACTATGTGACTATATGCAAACCAGTAATGAGGAAATTTATAACCTCATCGGAATTATGATTGCAGAGGTCTTTTGGCAAAGGGGCGATCAGTGGATGAAACAGGATCTAAAGCGTGGGGTCCTCCTTTTTCATACATACCATTTCGCGGAGACGTTATAAGGAATTTATTAGTTTAATAAGATTTGACATCCGTTCAACAAGATCTGATAAATTTGTCTTTGTTTCTTACATTTGGTATCATTTTATTGAGAACTGCAAGTTTCACTATAAGCCTCTTGAAGATATTACTATTGACGAGCAGCTATTCCCTAAAAAGCTCGATATCCATTCACACAGTATATTGCGAGCAAGCCGGATAAGTTTGGGATCAATTTCTGGTTGGCAGCTGATGTCAAGTAAAATACTGTTTGAATGGATTTCTTTATCTTGGGAAGGATGCTCATCGACCCTCTGATCAATCATTGTCTGAACATGTTGTCCTCGAACTGATGGAACTTTTTCTAAGAGATCCATTTTTTTTACTTACGTAAAACTTGCTCAGAAGCTGGCCAATAAACAGACTAGCATTGTTGGTACAGTAAATCGTATACGAAGAAAAATTCCTCCTAAATCAAATTTTCCAATGAGCTTCTATATTCATCGACAATATTGAAGAGCAATAACATGACGTTGACTGTTTACTAGAACAAGCCTTCCAAAAATTTACTAGTTCTATGTACAGGGCACAGATAGGTCACTGCAACCGAAGGAAATAACAAACTGCCAGAAACAGTAGTCTATTACAATACAACAAAGTATGGGGTTGATGTATTAGATCAAATGGCCCGATTGTATACCTCAAAAGTCTCTTCGGGAAGATGGCCTCTCCAGGTTTTCTATAATGTACTGGATTTGGCAAAAATAAACTCATGGATACTGTATAAAGAACCTATATGATTGAAAATATCGCGTCGTGAATTTTTGTTACAACTCAAAAATTAACTCAAGATGAAAGAAGACATGGGGGGTTATAGCGGCAATGATGATGATTTTATGAATGATGATGGATTGGAAGCAATAAAAACCAGGCAGTGATGCAAGATAAATTGCACTCGAAAGAAACGAAACAAATCTTCACATCAATACAGCAAATGTAAAAAAGTTACATGTGGTTCTAACATTGTTGTGACAAGAATCATATGTAAGAAAGCTAATTTGTGATGTTAAACAAAACAAAAATATGTATTATGAAAAATATTGAGAAAATAAAGTTTTTCTTTAAAGTCTATAATATTTATATATCTATTTTGTGCAATATATATGATTATCACTCAAACTGAATCTACATAATATTCTTTTAATAATCAAAACATGTCCATGCTGAAAATATATAATATTAGTATTTGTAATATGGGGGTCAAACAGACCCCCATGGCCTGGGAAGGAGTAGAGATGATGCTGGCCGTTCTAGTATTAAATCGACATCTTTGTAAAATGGCAAAACTGAGAGTCCCGTTTGTCTTTTTTGCGAAGAGAAGGAGAAGAAAATCCCTATCATCTTGCTTATGACTGCCCTTGAACAATACCTAGAAAGAGGGAAATAGCGACGGATTGATGAGAAAAAAACGTATTCTGGAAGGATTCCTCTAAAAAGCATTTGACTAATTTTGTGAATTAAAATTTACTAAATAATAAACGGTTTAGCTCCTAGAGGGTCTTATTACCGGCTGTTATCGGATTGAGTTCCGGTGAGGTGGGCACATATCTAAGAGCTAAACAAGCAAACTAACAGATATCCTAAGCAAAATTGATCAGCAACGTCTCCCACTAAAAAAACTGTTCCTTCTTCGAAAGGAAAACGTCTGAAATATCAAGAACCCTTTTCCGGAAGGATTGTGTATCACTCTAAACGGTACATACAAACTGTGCTCAGAAAATAATCCCTGAAACAAAGGTACATGGCTAGCCATCTATTTTGATGCGCCTCCCAATATCACTCTTGGTCCTGAAGCAACTCAATAAAGTTGAGCAGCAACTTCAGAGGAATAGAGCTGACAAAAGCTGGGGATAAAAAAATCTTCAAATACTATAAATAATCCGTATCCATGGATGCCAAGAAGAATATTCATGTTTTTAAACTGAAAGTAAATACATATAGTTGTTTTTTTGACAAACAAAATATTTAGATAATTTTGTGATGTTAAACAAAAACCAACATAAGTTTTTTGACATACTTTTCTTTCAACAAAAAGAGCCGTACAATTATAACTTGCCGATTAACATATCTCACATCTTTCAATCGATAATAGTTCTAGATAGTTTATTGAAATAAATAAAAAATGACCCGTAGGATTCAACCTAGTTGGTAAGTCCGTCGGGTTTCTAGGTTTTAAATGCATGGTCAGAGTTATAATGTCTCACAAACAATACACTATGATAAAAAGTCAAATATAGATCGTCAAACAATGTAAATAAAAAGTATAAATATATCATAAACCAATATATATTTCATTTCTTGATAACATAAAAACAAGGAGACATTCTTCATATGAAGAAAGCTTATCTGGAGTAACGGGGTCGAGAGATCGAGAGAAGGAGGGGCAGCTTTTTTTTCTTCAAAAAGATATAGGGCTCCAAATGCAGTAACTGTGTGTGTGTGTGTGTTTTTTATCACCTCTAAATATTGACAATAAGCATGAAAAAAGTACAAAGCTCTTAATAACGCATTTATAAATAAAAGAAATTTCGAGGAAGAAAGGAAAAGGGGTTAGAATAATTGAAGGCATTATTATCAAACATAGAAAAGTAGAAAGGCATGAAAAATGGTGAAAAGAAGATCAAGATGGTGGTGGGTATTAAAAAAGTTGATGATTTTACAACATAATATATAAATAATTCTTAATATGATTTGGTGATACTTTTGGGTGGACTCGAATGATGCCATAGGATAACCATTGATATTATTATCTCTTCTAAATGACAATTTGTTTTATATAAATATATATATCGACAGGATTTCTTTTTATATATAGAAAATAGGAATTCATTATGGATTATTTAGTGATGCGATCCATCTTCTTTAGTTTCTACCCATTTGGATATGCGATGAATGGGCTTAGGATCCAAGTCTATGACAGATATCATGGCGCGATAGCGGTTCTCCTTGAGAGATATCACGGACTCCCATTCCGGAGCCTTCATTTCCCGAAAGCGATCCTCTTCATCGGCGTCTTTGATTTCCCGAAACGTAAGGAAAATGGATACATCCCTGGCAGTGATGGACATTAAATACTTTTGAAGCTCTCAATTTCCTGCGAGAGGGAAGAAGGGGAGTCAGATCAGTAAAGGCCCCCTTCTTCTCCGGCTGGATCGATGCACAAACGTATTGATTTTATCTAAATCATCCTCAGAGCCTATGAACTTATCTGCAAGGAACTTTGCCTTGCGGTCCGAGAGCAGTGGTACTTTTGTATGCTGAGGAGCGCTTGAAGCACAGAGCCCTCAGGAGTGGAATGTGAGGGCTCTCGTCCATTTAAGGCGAAAATGCTTTTCTTTGGGCACTGCAGCCAAGAACTCCTCACTCGAGCCCTGATTCATAAGGGCAGCATACAAAAGACTACACAAAAGCTCTCGAACGTCCTTCGTAAGCAACCCACCAAAGAAGGATTTGATTCCATCTTCCATGGCCTCCGTCCCCTGAGAATCCTCATTGTAGAGGACTTCTCCGTTCCGGAAGACCTTAAAACGTCCATGCGCAAAGTCGTAGAGATCAAAGAGGGCTCGCTTGCAGCGAGATGGACTTCCCGAGAAGAGATCTAGGGGGCAATAGGAGACACGGAGGCCAATTCATTTTTGGGCGTCTTGGCAGAGTATTTGAGGCAGCGGTGGCAGAGGTCTGAGGAGTAAAAGAGTTTAGGGGAGTGCCAGCCTTCCTTAGGCTTGATTTCTACGGAAATTGTGTCCCCGATGGTGTTTCGTTCGTATTCTGGGGTGAGAAAAGTGCAGTCCGGGCTCACAATAACGATGCTGCCCTTAATGTCTTTCTTGGTGCGCTTGAGGGGCCGAAAGGGCTGGATACGGGTCTTGACCTCATTAAAATCCTTATTTAAAAAAATTAAAATAAAAAACGCAAAACTATATATATTTATACTATTTACCTCATCTGATAAGCACCCCACATATAGCTGTCTAACGAAGCGTTCTCCGAGTCTGGGGCGCATGATGTTGTTGACATACTCCGTGATCTCAAGCGTGTCCGCATTGTGATCCTTATCATAATATTTACTCTTCGTGAAGCGTATGACGGAGCGACAGGACACTAAAGAGATGACCAAGTTGGCATTGCCTTCACCCCGATAATACCATCCACCGTCGGGTGGAAGTCCGATTCGAGGTAGGAGGAAGGGGCAATAACGGGATTGCATAGAAGAGATCACTCCGAGGGTAATTAGTCTATTACTATAAAAAATGCGTGAGAGATACGAAATGAGAACACTCTGTCAAGGGAGAGGTTGCGCGCCTGAAGGCTCCGGATCTTTTTATTTATACAAACTTTCAGCTTAGACTTCTTCAGAAAAATGAAGGGGGGAAAAGCGTAGATCAAACCAGCTATAACCAAATTTACCCACTGATAATAGCTTAAGTACAATTCGTTTATATCAACACCTTGCATGATTCATAAATGGCAATAATAATACTAAAAATAATAATAATAAAATTAAGGCCCTTTTTATTATGTTATTGTTGTGTATTATGATGATGACTCAGAGGCCAAAGCAGCATAGATAGAGAGACAAGGAAATTCAGATATTAAAAGAAGTTACGAGCCAGGCGAACGACTCCTCTGACCCATAGAGGTATGGCTCGCTCACGCCTTTGAAACGTATCACCATCCACGAGATTTGAGGGAGCAAAAATGGAGTGGGCCTCTTGAGCCAGGGATTCTCTTAGAGAGGGGTCTTTGTGCATATTCCAATTTGGGCTTCGATGTCTCGATGAACTGAGCGGTAGCCAAAGTTTGGGGATCCAACTAGGGTGAAAATGGGAGCCTGGGTGCTTGAGGGGCGTACCAAAGGCCTTTTCCATGGAAGGTCCATTTGGGCCTTTGGTATTCAAACATTCGTATCCGATCTGTTTGTGAGAGGGACTTGATCTTATCGTAGAACTGACTGGATATTAATGTATAGGCCTGTAATATGAAAAAGTAAGATATGGAGATATTTTTAAGAATCGGGCTTTTGTGTGTTATATATATATATATGCTTGTAATATTAAGGAAAGTCAATAATTGGGGAAAAAATGTAATATTTGAAATTGTAAAGACCCTATCGATCATATGGTAATTCAATTATTTCTAGTATATTTTCGTTCTTTTTTTAGTCAATGAATTAGTTTAACACTCAAATATGTAGATCGATACTTTATTTCCTTATTCAATAGTTTTTATTTAGAGTGAACTATGGTCATCAATTCACACTTCTCTAAACCATTTTACATGGTATAATGATAGAAGAAAAGGCTTTTAGGAGACACTCAATTATTTTTCTATAAATCTACTGAAAATTTCTAATTATTTATATATTTTTTCAGACATTTGTTTATAGACAATTTGAATAGTTTCAAGAAGTTAGTTTATTTTTAATAGATCCATATGAATAAGAAGTAATTCGTTTAACTAAAAAATCTACAATTTGTATATAACTTTTGTGGTTCTTAAATGATCTTATATTTTTAAATGATTTCCTTCTAGACATTTTTTAAATTTTTGATTCATGTAACTCGCAATCCTTATCTTTATATATAATCAACTTTATAATAAGATTATAGAATTTTAGCCCTGTAATATGAAAGGAACTAACGAAAAAGTAATGCTGTCAATTATATTTACCGATGGGATTCCACCAGCAGGGCCTTTGGCATTATAGAAACCATTGGCCAGGGGATGCGCCATTAGGATATCATACTTTGTGTTCCCCGTTTCCTTCAGAATAATGTTTATATATTCATCCGTTAGATTAAAATAACCCGTTCCAAACTTCATGAGACCCATGGGTGATCCACTGCGAAGGATATCTGATGTAAATTCCGAGTCATCATATATCCCTATGTTTCCCAACTGAATTGAAGGATATATTTCCGTATCAAGGCCCTCAGAGGGGCTGTTCTCAATTTCTCTCCGCGATAGAAAAGAGAGGATTTGACTACGGAACTCCTGAATGTATTCACTCTTCTTTTCCTCGATGCATGGAGATGATTTGCTCCAATAAGGCTTCCATCCTCCTGCAGCTCAAAGCTGAAATCCCCAATGATCTGGATGAGTTCCTCAAAGTAGTCTGCAAGCTCTTGGCAGTCCTCGATGACTATATATCGATCCTGTCGATTAGTAAAGTAGTCCCCACTCAGATTTGCACCACTTATGATCACGGGTTGTCAAATACATAGACTTTGATGTGTTGAAGCCCTATGGTCTCGTTGTAGCGCTGAGGGCCAGGGACTTAAGGACGCCGCCCAGAGACGGGGTTTGATAGAGGCATATCCGTGTTGAGCCCGGAGATGACTCATTAGAGGATGTAGAAACTTAACAGAGGAAAAACCATCAGAGGGATTGATCCGTGTTCCTCTGAAATAATCCAGGAGGATTTGCGTCCGTGGCTGATGAGGATTGTGGAGAAGGACTCCAAAAGGGCCGCCTCAAGTTTTCCAGTGCCCAAGTAAAGAGCACTGAGTGTGACTCTATTTTGAGCAGTGCGTAGACGCATTTTGAGTTCTTCGTAGAACTGAGACGGCTCCTTGAGCACACGCACCTGGGACCCTGATAGTCCAAACGTATTTGACGTGCCTTAAGACAGTTGGCGAGGAGGACCTCCGAGCTCGAAAGGAGAGAACTCATCATTTTTTTAAAATCTCTGTATGGGTATAAAGTTATCATTGTTAGATATTTGATGGTTGAGTGTGTTAAGAGAGAGAAAAAATGCTATTATATTTTGTGAACTTTTGATTTTAAAGATAATTTAAAAAATATTTGCAAATTGTAAGGATTAACACAATTGATTTTGATGGTATCTCCGCTCCGAATCCCAAAGTATGTAATATCCCTCATATCATCATCAAGGGAATACTCATGTCCGGCTCTTCTGACTCGTGTAGAAGAGCTCCATATCTTTAATATTTGGGGCTTTAAAGAGTTTTTTAGCTAGAATTTTAAGTGCCTTCACAGTCATTGTCTTGGTGACTTTTTTAGAGCGTGAGTCCTGAGCATATTCAAGGCTTAGGTGAAGGAACATGTCGTCCATGTTTGAGTCCCTTCCACTGAGCTCGGATTCATCCGGTGGCCCATGAATCTCTACAAGGGCTTCGTAGCGAGGAATGGCAACAGCGTGCTCCTCCCCCTTTTTGAGGGCAAAATAGTCTAGGCCAAACATTTTAATGTAGTCCACTTCGGCGCCGTAGCGCTCCTGTCGATCTATCTCCGTTCCGTTGAGGATGGTGATTCGGCTAAACATGGCTATGACGGCCTGTCGAGAAGAGAGCCGACGGTTCTTTGGAGGTTTAAGGGAGAGCATTGAGATATTTCTTGTCCCTCAAGCGTATATCTCTAAGAGAAGGAGGTCCTCTAGATGACCCAGGGAGCGCCAGTCCACGAAGTCATTGCAGTTCAACTCAATTTTGCGTAGCAGAGGAAAATCTCCCTCGGATATTTGACCCACTTCCCTCAGCTGGCAATCATTGAGCTTCATGGCTTCCAAGGAGGGGCATTGAGATAACTTGCTCACATGGCTCCAATGAACAAGGGGGTTTAAATCATGTCTAGTTCCTTGAGGTGAGGGCAGAGGGAGGCCAGGAGGTCGGCTGGGCTCTCATCCATGCTTGATATGCGATTCCCGTGCAGTTGAAGGTCTTGAGAGAGGGAAAGAGAGGGATAATACGCAAGACGTCGGACCAATTGAGATTCATGCGACCCAAGACCAAGTGTTTGACTTGAGGAAGAGATGAAGGAGGGTTTTGAGGGAGGGAGAGACGGTTTTCACTCAGACAGAGATGCTCCAAATAAGGTAAATCTAAGGAATAGATGAGGGGAGAAATTAGATTTAGCAACTGGATTTTTAGGCCAAAATGTAATCGAACCATATACAATCAAATCTTTGTTAGCGGCCACTTGCCCAAGGCGACCACCCAAGTCTTCCCCGCAGAAGAAAAGTAATGTATGCTTTTTGGTGGACTTCTTTGAGTGGCCATTGAGGACAGGCTTGACTGTATTTTTATTTTTATCTATATCATTTGATAGAGTTGCATCTGTGAGTATATGAATAAACATACTAACATCGTAATTGATCATATGAACACAATTTAATTGAGGTTGCCCAAAAATTAACCTTCCCCTCTTCGAACCTCAACATTGAGAGCTTTTTTTTTTGGTTAAAAATATTTATTTTGTAATCTAAAAAGAGGAAAGGAAATACCAGAACAGATAACAATAAAATAAAAACGTTTTAGACAGTTGTGCTTAACAAAAATTAATAGACTATTATAGAGCAAATCTCAACACTGAGAGTTTGAACACCCACTGAGCAAAGTGATATTAAATTATTTCTTCGATTTGTAATTCTGTCATTCATGCTTTCTTTTCTAGTAAAAAAAACTAGTTAGAAGACAACCAGCTTATGCTAAGCTTTTTGAATACATTATTATTATTTTTTAAAGAAAAATATAGGAGGATATATCATAGAGATATAATGACATAGAGAGCTTATTGGATTCTTCAGAGAAGTACGTCATTGTGTCCAGAATACAGCTAAACGATGTTTCTCTGCTATTGGAGGGAATAAGCTCTCTATATCTTTATATCTCTATGGGATATATATATATATATATACTATATAATAAGCCGTTAATCACCTTTAATGCTGTGCAAGACTTCATCCCAAGAACTAATAAGGTTTTCTCCGAGATCCAAACTTCGTACATTGGGTATAAAGTCCTTCAAGTGATCCCCCAGGGTTTGAACCCTCAGATTCCGCAGCGATATCACATTAAGTCGCCAATAATTCTTTTGCGCCTCTCGTATTTTATCCATGCCCACAACCTCAAAGAGAGAAGCCTTCAATTCTCTCTGAATTTCACGCATGTCCTCGGGACGAAACTCCTCAGATGCCCCCTTGGCTCCGTAGCGCTCCTCCACGGCATCTTTTATACCGATGCCCGGACAGAGCTTCGATGAGGGTCGAACAAAGGATCCGGCATTGGGACTCTCCGTGAGGAAATAAGAAACACCCTCATGGCTTCCCGAATGCTTCCCACGGCCGGAGTCATCCCATTCCACTCCCAGCCATTCACCCGCTGTGGAGCCCACGGGTCCCACATACTTCACGGATCCCCGAAATCCCTTGGCATCCTCTATTCGACACCCGACGGAATAATCGAAGGCACTCTCCTGCATGATTGTTTATTTATTCACATTCAATTTGTGACGTCACAAGGTCAAGGGACAGATGGAAGGTAAAAAGAATTCGTTTTCCCCAACCAAAACTGTATTATTTCCTTTCATGTACTCGCTGTAGATCTCATATTTCAAAATTATTCACAAATCCTTTAAATCCACTAATTGACCCTTAAATAATTAATTTGAGTTATTCTGAGAAATTGATTAATTCCTTCATACCATTTGTGACGTCATAAGTTGACCACTTCAGATTTAGGCGGCCAACAAAAAGCTTTTTTTCCTTTAAGTGAGTCTCTTTACTCCCGAATCGCTAAATTCCGCTTCAAGCCATACACCTACCGTAGATCCAATAGGACTAAAATGCTTCAAGTACTCCTTACAGCCCACTAATTGACACCTTAAGTAGTAGTTTGAGTCATTCTCATGATATTTTCATTTATTGACATGCAATATGTGACGTCAGCAGTGTCTGTTCAAAGGTCGGATCTGGCTTGAAAAAACAGATTGGTATTTTCTCGGAGTGATATACATTTTCTAAAGGATGAAGAGCCCTCTCCTGGCCTTCCTGGGTCTCCACATCCTATTCTTCTTCTCCATATTTGACATTTACTTCAAATCCCCCGTGATCCAAGTCGCTTCCCGTTATTCATCGCAGGAGCATCCATGTCGGAGGGTATTTGTATTCGTCGCCGATGGCATGCGCGCACGGACCTTTTTTGAGCATTGGGAGGACAAGGCGCCTTTTCTGAAGCGAATGGTGGACTTGAACGGACTGGCCGGTATATCACATACCCGAGTTCCCACAGAGAGTCGTCCGGGACACGTTGCTCTCTTTGCGGGCATGTATGAGGATCCTTCCGCCATAACGAAGGGATGGAAGGAGAACCCCGTGGACTTTGACACTGTATTTAATCAGTCCGGCCTCAGCCTATCCTGGGGAAGCCCTGATATACTCCCCATGTTCTCCAAGGGAACGGATAAAATGAACATAGATACCTATGCCCCGGAATTTGAGGATTTCTCTTCAAAGGACCTTACACAATTAGACACCTGGGTCTTTGATCGAGTGGCGGCTCTTTTTCAGAGGGCCTCGGATGTTGAGAATCATGATTATGAGTTGCAAATGAATTTGCGGAAGAGCGGCCTGGTGTTCTTTTTGCATCTCCTGGGCTCAGATACCAATGGTCATGCTCATCGTCCTAAGAGCTACAAGTATATAAATAATATAAGGGTCCTAGACGAGGGCATTGAGAGGATCGTGATGGCTTCACAGAAACATTGGAGACGGGATGGACGGACGGCTTTTATTTTTACTTCGGATCACGGAATGACGGATTGGGGATCACATGGCTCTGGCTCTGATGATGAGACTCGTACACCGCTACTCATGTGGGGCTCTGGAATAAAAAACGTATGAAAACATACTTTTACTTCAATACATGTTTAAAGCATGTACCCTAAATTTGAACTTTCAAATCGCTTTAAAAAATGCTAATATTTGAAATATTCTGCACTTTCTTGATAAATCCAATTCATAGTTCAATGAGAATAACAACGAATTTGATCCCTTTGTTTACATTTTCTGATATTAGAAAAAACACGGTTCTAAAAATTGGCCAAAATGGAATTTAATGCTTAAAAGCTTCATGAATCTCTTAAAATATAATGGATTCAATGAATACTACTCATTTGCAATTATAGTATAGATATATATACTTCTTCTTTATCAATTACTTGAGATTGAGAACTAAATTCATAATTACTCTTTATGGGCCTCAAAAATTGTTTAAAGTCATTGAAATATTTTAAAAAGTGCATTTTTATTATAAAAAACATATCTTAATGCTTATTTATATCCTATCGGATGCAATTCTATCGAGCCATATAGGCAAAAACAACAACACATATCTTAATTATATTATCTCCTTGAGAACTCAGTGAATAAAATGGAATCGATTGGTTTGAATACTTATACCCTTTACAATTTATTTCTGATACCACTTTTTCAAAACAATTCATTATTAACTTTTGCTTTTAGTTAAAATATTTATTTTTGCTACTAAAAGGACCGGTGCATAAAATAAACTTAAAATATAAATAAATAAAAAACTTAAGGCCGTTACTTAAAAAACACATAATTATAATTTTATAATTCAAAATTACATTTAAAGATTAATATTATACACAATAAAACGAATGTATCTTGTATTAATCGATTTGATGAGCTTTGAGGTATTGGCGATAATTGGAAGGAAAAATTCATATTGTTGAAGATTTAAAATCAACTAAAAAATCCTGTAAAACTAAATAGAAAAATTATTACGTGCATATTTTTTTTAAGAAACAACTTCTTAGCAGTGTTACAACTTTCAACGATCTCCTAGAATGGATCGTTTTCATATTAATAAATATATTGAGTATTTTTTTTTGTTTCTAATCCATTAATTGTATTAAATGTTATATTTGAGTTCTCGATATCGTTGCATATGTGAAATATTATTAAATAATCCTAACATATACTTATATCATCACTTCTTAATAGTATTTAATTATCTCTACCGTAAATACTCATATTTTCAACTTCATTTTTTTCTTCATAGTGATTATTATTTAATAATAAATTTTCAACAGTTGAATATAATTATGAAAAATGATTTTTTGTGTTTTATTCCCTTTTCAGACTTCGGAGTTTGTGAATATAAATCAAGTTGACGTGGCCCCTCTTATATCCTCCCTACTCGGCATCAATTTTCCAAGCAACTCCGAGGGTCGCCTCCCCTCGCATCTCCTAGACATTCATCCCAACCATAAGCTGGCTGCAGAAATGGCCAATTCACGGCAGATCTATGAGCAACTCCGAGCTTTCCGTGAGCGCTATTCCAAATCTCTCTTTCACTACGAAGACGACCATATATTAAAGGACAAGGATTTCGAGGAAATGATACGCATCGTGGAGGGACATATCTCCAGAGGGCAGTTCAAGTCTGCATTCACCATTTCCTCCCGTCTCTATGAGCGGGCATTTGAGGGGCTCAAGTACTATCAACGCTATCACCGTGGACCTCTCTATGTTGCCACAGCAGGTTCTTATATCGGATTCATGGCCTATGTGGCCCTCAACCTTGCCAAGGACTATACCTTTGTATTTCTAAGTGACTCCAAGGAGGAAAATAATGGACACAAAGGGTTTCTTAAGGACGGTGCCGTGTGCTTTGGTGTGTCATTGATGTATACTTGGCTCTCATGCCAGGCCTGGTACACGTTTCTATACTTTGGAGCCTCTTTGCTCACACTATCTTCATTGCTACGACTCGCCTGGTCTCTTAAATTGTCCCCCAGCTACAGTATTTTTTCCAAACGAGGAGTTATCAAATCTCTATTCATTGCCTTGAGCGTCATCCTCATTCTTGAAGGAGTATTCTTCACCTTCTACGACCGTCGAGTCCTCTGTCTATCGGGATGCATTGTGACGCTTGTTCAGGTCATGTACTTTACTGAGTATAAACATACTCGGACACGCGCCGGAAAATTGGACTCTCTCTTTGGATTTGTCTCAATGTGGGCATATGTGCTTTTGCTTTTCAGCCCTCAATCGGACGAGAGAGTTCTCCGGCTCTTGCCCTTGGAGGCAGTCTTTTGGCATGGGCGCTCTATTCCCTGGTTATAATATTTGGAGGCTTTGAACCAAGGGCCGACTATTGTTTTTTTCACTAATACTTCCCTTGAGTGGACTCTGTGTGTATTTCTCCTCCCGCCCCGAGCTACGGAGTCTGATACATCCAATATCCTGGAGCATCGCCTCTTGCAGTCTCCCTGCTGCATTGATTTTCTTTCCAAGAGGACTGATGGTTCGTCTAGTGTCTATCAGCTTGAGTCTATCCGGGTTTTATATCCTATTATCTCTCTGCTATGAGACTTTTTTCCTCCTATGCCTAAACGGCGCCCTTCTCACCTGGCTTTGGATGGAACACGTTGACAGCTACTCGCAGAAGAGTCTCTTTCACGAGGACTTTAGTCATAATAAAGTGCGTAATACCCTGGAGCTCAAGGATATTTTCCGCTCTGTTGCCTTCATCTATTTTTGTGTGGCCTCCTTTTTTGGCACGGGGAACATTGCGAGCATCAACTCCTTTGATCCGAGGTCCATACAGACGTTCCTCACGGTTTTCTCTCCATTCATTATGGGCTCACTCCTCTTGCTCAAGGTCCTCATTCCTATACTGAATGTGGGGCTTTATCTAGTGAGCATTCGATCCCTGGCGCGACTCCATCCACTCTGCCTCCTTCTCATCGTTCTCCTCTTCTCTGACGTCCTGGGGCTTCAGTTCTTCTTTCAAGTGAGCGACACGGGATCCTGGCTGGACATTGGGTCCTCTCTGTCCAACTATGTCATTGCCTCCGCAATTGTCATACTCATGCTTCTCATTCAGGCACTGGAAATACTCTTTAAAATATAGGAATAATATTCCCGTCAGCCTACTAAGACATTAGTTGAAAAAAATCGATCCGATATAACAATCAAATTGTAAAGTCTATTTAGATTCTGCAATTGCGACCCACTCAGAGATCTCTTATTATCCATGTCCCACCTGTTGTAAGGACAACACATTCTCCTTGTATGATATAGGAAAGCTATTTTAAAAACCCACCTATATTTAAATGTACGGCCTCATCAAACTGCATCCATTTGAATATGAATAAACATTATAGTGTATTGATATTACAATCCCAAAATATTGGGATATCGCTTCATTCGATACATCAAATGTAAAGGCAACAATATTTTCAGTATCTACAAAGTACCCCCTTTTTTTGGTTATACATTGAAGTGATCGAGCTTTATTTTATAGACATCAATGCACCCCTAGTTTATCATTCTTGTTATTGTACATAGTGTTGTTATTATTGTAATTTTGACGTATATTATGACGACACTCGAAGAATATAGAAGCAAATAAACAAAAGCCGGTGATGACGTCACTCATCCACGTCAGTCTTATTGTCTCTTCTCTTTTTGAGACTCTTTCCAAGGGACTGCTTGTGTGTTACAATAATAAGCCAGGAACCCCGACCATTAGAGAGGCTCTTCTCTCCTTCCTTCATTCACGGATCCTTTAAGAGCATTGCATCATGGCATCTAAGAAGGTACACAATGCATTTAAGGCATAATATCTTTGAGTGTTTTGTTAATATGTTTAATTACCCTCTTCAGCCTGTGGAAGATCCCGTCAAGATCTGCAAGTGGGACGGTATTGCAGTGAAAAACGCCTTGGACGATGGGATTCGTTCCATCTTAATCAACGCGCTTCCTTATACGGAGGACGTTTCCCTCCTGGACGGTCGTCTGTTCATTTGCGCCACGGCTGTCGCCGTGGCCATGTTCGCCCTCCTCTGGGACTTCCTTTACCCCTTTCCTCTCTCCCGACCCGTTCTCATCTTCTGCGTGGGAACTTATTTCTTCCTCATGGTTGTCTTTACGCTCTATACCACCTATAAGATCAAGGGGATCTTTGGGGTCTTTATTCAAAAGGATCCTGCGGGACTCGACCCGGACTGTCGATGGGAGGCATCTTCCAACATGAAGAAGTGAGTAGGAATGAGGAGGCGGCTAGGCTGGGAATCATAAATGGATGAGTGGCCTGATCCACAGAGAGAACACAACATTCGATTGAGAAAGACATTCATTCTAAGTAGAATGAATCTTACTCTTAATTTGAGCAAAAGCGGAAAGGATTTTATTTTGAGAATTGCTTTTGCTTTAGACGCTTCAAGTAGTAGTTTTAGGTACGGTACTTATAGGCTCTAAGATCATCACCTATAATATTCCTTCAGTCTTATTATTGAATTATGTCAGTTTATTAAAATACCAAAAAGAGACGGTGTCCAGTAATTTAATCGCACTTACATTCGTCGTGGACCTTTTGATAGCCGTTTTTTTGTCGTGGGTATTTACCTCGCTTGCTCTTTAATAGTTAGTCAATTTACTTGTTCTCCTTTTTTCGTGGGTTTTTTGTCGCGAAGCTTTTTTTGTAGTGAAGTATTTTCCTCCTTCGTCTTTTTCTCGGGGACATTTTTGTTGTGAAGCATTTTCCAAAAGACACTTGTATTTTATAATAATACTATATTAACACCCTCAGTATATTTTATGGCACCCTTCATTTTCTATTCATTGGTAGAGATAACGAAATAAGTTGTTCTCATGGACTCACCATGAAACATGATTTTTTTTACATTTGACTACACTGCGTGCTATATTTTTCTACATCCCATAGTCCGAGTGATGAATCAGAAATTGCCAGATATGAACAAACTAAATAAAATATTATTGAGCAAGATCACTTTCTTTATTCAAATAATATTAACCCTTTAGTGCCGAAAGTTAAAAAATGATCCCACAACTTTGAAACACAAGTCCAATATGATGCAAAGACTTCTAATATCAAAAATTATTTAATTACTATAATTACATATTGAGAAATTAGCACGTAGAAAAATCTACGTTTCGGCACTAGAGACCAAAAACTCAATAAAAAAGAAAAAATGATATATATTAATCTTTATTTACCATACATATTAAAAAATGAATTGAATGAATGAGTTTTCTTATTTTCTATAAACATAGAACAATGAAATACATATAAATATAATAGTTTTAAGATGTTTGATGAATATTTTCTAAACATCTAGAATGAAGAACTACATCGTACTTCATATAAAAAATGATGCTCTTCCACTGTAATGCTTACAAACTTTTGCAACATTGAAGCTTTCTATGCAATGATTTTTTGATGACTTTGAAGATTTTTCTCTGTATTTGAAATGGTGCTCGTCCGAGAAATTTGCAAAATTAGAGTGTCAATAGTTCAATAAATTCATATAGAGACATTTTTGATCCATTTTTATAAATTGATGAGCGTTATATATGCACTGTTGTGCTAATCATATAAGAAAATTTAGGCCAACACCATTTTTGCCTTATATTTAGTGTTTATGTGCTTATAGCCCGTCCATCACGTCTACATATTCCATGTGAAGATTATAATTTTGAAAACATAAAAGCTGAACATATACAAAAGATGTGAGTGAAAAATCCACCAAAGAATACTTTCAATTCATCCACAGTTAGATCCAAAGGGCCATTTTTAGGGGTATATTCATTTGTTTCATCATTAATTTTTTCGTCTTATGATTTATCACTGCCTCCATCGGAAAGACAGTTAACTTCTGGTAGCCCCATATACACATTCCCACTTTCATCGATATCTTTGAGATTACTCAATATTTCTTTCGTTGTGATTCTAGAAAAATGTTTGATTTTCAAAACTTTGGTAAAAATTAATAAAATTGTTGAATCTATAAATTCAAATGAAAAAGAAAAGTATAATTGTAGTTCAAAGTAACTTAGATTGAATGTAGACACAATTTATCATAACTATGATTTTTGTGCTGTAGTGCCGAAGCGTAGATTTTTCGACGTATCATTTTGAAACAAAAATAAGAGACTCTTATTTTCTAATTTGAGGTTTAAGTATATAATATATTTGAAAGATATGTATCTTAAAAATAATTTAAAGAAATAAAATTAAAATACTTATGCCATGAGACCACTATCGAACACAAATAGTACTGACCCATCAGAAAATAATGAGGTACTTGCAACCATCGCAAAATCAATTGCTTATTTTCAACTGAAACAAATAACTTATGGCATCAACTTTTTTTCGTGATTTCTAAATACTCAAATAAAGACATAAACATACATTTTGCATATAATTTATGCATTTATATGTGCTGTAGAGCTATTTTACTGCCACGTAGAAAAATCTACGTTTCGGCACTAATGGGTTAATAGGTGGAAATGGACGAGTCCATTACAGGGAATCACCAATGACGTCATGGATGTAGGTCCATGAAGAAGAGATCATTATTATCTTGAAGGATGAATTTATTCTCTCGGAATTGATGTTCACTCCTCAACAGCATCCGCGAGTGAAGTGAATCTTTATTGCCTTTACCAACGGTTTTATTTTTATTATTATTCCCTCTTTTTTCTTCAACCGATTACGTTGCAAATAACGGTACTCCCAGGGCAGTCTTGTACGCAGAGGTTGGATGAATTTTATATATACAACGTCCATATTGCTACATGTTGGTAATTATTATTATAAGTAGTATTGAGTTATGTGACTTCATTGATTCCCATTGTTGCGTTTATGATTTTTTAAATATTAATAATTAGATTGTAATGATATATATAATGAAGTAATGAATGATTAAAATATATTTGATAAGTAAATTCATATCAGAATAAAGAAATTTGCCACCTTTTTATGTCATTGAGTGTGAGATTGAAGGAACCGCTTTGATAAATAATTATAAAAGTTATATTTGAAAATTATAAATATTAGCCATATGTAAAAAATATTACGAAATTATAGTTGGAGGTCTTACCGATTTTTTCCTCTATAAAATATCATAGATATTTTCCCGGAGCTTGACGCTGCTCACACCAGCCATCGTTTTGAATATACAAGGGTACATAATTCATATTTAAATAAATGCACAATATTTTATCTACTACCTCTTGGCGTTTTTCCACTAGCACTCTATGTACATAGTTTGTATGAATATTGCTCACAGGATCAACACCATTTCTTTATTCTGGTATTAATTTAATTATCAAAGATAATTTAGTCATTCACTACCTCATGATATTTACATTACAATCTTCATTATGGATATTTAAAAAATCATAAACGCAACAATGGGAATCAATGAAGTTACATAACTTATTACTACCAATAATAATAACAAACACGTAGCAATATGGACGTTATAAATATAAAGTTCACCCAACCTCTGCGTACAAGACTGCCTGGGGAGTAACCCAAATAACAGCCTTTTCTTTTTCTTTATTCATTGTGACATTTTTTGTTTTATACTCAGACATAAAACTCCGAATCTATAAAAAAGGAGCTTAAAGGACTAGCTAAGCTGTTATTACGAAGAAATAAAAACCCATTCCCATGAAAGCATGAAAAATATAATCTGAAAGATCCAATAAAACTCAGGTTAAATCCATAGAGATATAAAGATATAGTGAGCTTATTCCCTTCAATAGGAGATAAACGTCGTCGTTTAAGCTGTATTCTGTGACAAATATGAACAAAGTTATATTTACTACGTCATCGTAAGTTGATCACAGAGATAGAAAGATTTGTTTTATTAGGCACAAAAACGTATTCCTCTGACGAATCCAATAGAATCTCTATGTCTTTATATCTCTATGGTCAGTGCCTTAGAGTAGGAGAGTCTGGATGCATGAATGATGAAGTCATAACATAAAACTGACAATAACCCAAAACAAACAAATTTCATATAATAAATAAATAGATGTGTTTGGATTAATAGCAAAATTAATGTTATTTTTATCAATCAAAGGGGATATATTTAAATGTAAAAAATTGCGTTCAATTTGCTATAAATTGCATTATTTTTATGATTTTGCCACTATTTTTAGTAGAAAATAGGATTTATATGTTAAATAACAATATTATTGCATTTCTAATTTTATTCGTAATGTGGGCAGCCCTTCATAATCACGAAACCGTTTAGTGTTTGTATCTCTGTGAGCAATCATCAA
>CP045907.1:10671875-10716161 GCA_013387185.1 Caligus rogercresseyi
CGGAACATGGGGGCTTTGACAAGAGGAGTGCATTCGAGAAGTAGATGCCGAGAATGCAATGGAAGAAACTCCTCATATCTGCAAAAATGATAATGTTCCTTTGCCTCCAGAATGCATGGACTTTACCACACAAAAAAAGAATTATCAAATAAATAATATATATATAAACTTTTAATAAAAAAGAGGCTGTATTCAAAAGAATATAATACTAAAATATGTTATGGTGCCTATATACATTATTTAAATGCCGAGTGGGCACAATATGTGCCCAGGCGTATTTTTTAAATGTTTATTAATATGACTTTTTTTTGTACGAAATTTTTATAGCACATATTGATTTATATAATTTAAAAAGTAGGGCAAATTCTTTACAGATAATTCTCGGCACTAATTATCAATTTTAATCTAAATAAACCTCGGGAAATTGCTTAAATGATAAGCATCTCTATTTTTCCTGGCTGTTTCAAGTCTGAAACACGCAACCTCTGGACACCACCACCACACAAACACACAAATACTGACTTCAAAAAAACGGAGAAACCACAAGTTAACCTCCAACTTGTGACAAACAATCAATAAACATGTGATTCTGTGTAAAAAGTGGCTACAAACGATACTTAATTGAGTTGATTGATTTATACAACGCTAATTGACAATGAAATACAACTAATTTTGTAATTCTTCTTGACGAATTATCAATTCTAATCTGAAAAAACTCGGGAAATTGCTTAAAATGATAAGTAATTTCTATTTTTCTGGCTGTTGCAAGTCTGAAAACAACGCAACCTCCACCTCACCATACCACCTCAAAACACAAATACTTCATTTAAACGGCACAAACCTACAAGAACAACACTCCAAATTGTGACAAACAATCACTTAAACATGTGATTCTTGTGAAATAGTGACTACAAACGATACTTTATGGAGTTGATGATTTATAAACACTAATTGACATGCAATACAACTAATTTTGTAAGTTACACATGACTATTATATCAATTTTAATCTAAATAAACTCGTGAAATTGCTTTAATGTGTAGTAATCTCTATTTTTGGCTGTTGCAAGTCATAAACACACGCAACCTCTCACCAAAACCACCCCAAAACACACAATACTTCATTAAAACTACACAAACTACAAGCATACACTCCAAATTGGGACAAACAATCACTTAAACATGTGATTCTGTGTAAAAAGTGGCTACAAACGATAGTTTATGGAGTTGATTGATTTATGAAACAACTAATTGACATGCAATACAACAATTTTGTAAAGTTACAATGACTTATTATCAATTTTAATCTAAATAACCTAGTGAAATTGCTTAAATGAGTAGTATACTCAATTTTTCTGACTGTTGCAAGTCATAAACACGCAACCTCTCACCAAAACAACCTCAATACACACAAATATTTCAGTAAAACTGCACAAAACCACAAGTAACACTCCAAATTGTGACAAAACAATCACTTAAACATGTGATTCTGTGTAAAAAGTGCCTACAAACGATGGTTTTCGGAGCTTATTGATTTAAAAAAAACGCTACTTGATATTAATAAAACTAATTTTGTATTTTTTCTTGACGAATTATCAATTTTGATCTTAATAAACTCGTGAAATTGCTTAAATGAGTAGTAATCTCTATATTAATGGCTGTTGCAAGTTTGAAACACGCAACCTCTCACCAAACCTACAACAAAACACCAAATACTTCATAAAACTGAACAAAACCACAAGTACACGCTCCAATTGTTACAAACAATCACTTAAACATGTGATTCTGTGTAAAAAGTGGCTACAAACGATACTTATGAGTTGATTGAAATCATATGTTTAAGTGTATGTTTGTCACAATTGGGAGTGTTTACTTGTGTTTGTTCAGTTTAAATGAAATATTTGTGTGTTTTGAGGGTGGTTGTGGTGAGAGGTTGCGTGTTTGAAACTTGCAACATCCATAAATATAGAGATTACTACTCATTTAAGCAATTTCACGAGTTTATTTTGATTAAAATTGATAATTTGTCAAGAAAAATTACAAACTTAGCTGTATGTATTAAATATCAATTAGCGTTTTTTAAATCAATTAACTCCAAAAAACATTGTTTGAAACAATGTTTTTTGGAGTTACAGCTAATTTTGTAAAGTTACATGACTTATTATCAATTTTAATCTAAATAAACTCGTGAAAATTGCTTAAATGAGTAGAAATCTCTATTTTTCTGGCTGTTGCAAGTCATAAACACGCAACCTCTCCCAAAACCACCTCAAAACACACAAATATTTCAGTAAAACTACACAAACCACAAGTACACACTCCAAATTGTGACAAACAATCACTAAACATGTGATTCTGTGTAAAAAGTGGCTAATAGTCCTGAGCTGATATATGAAGAATAATACGTCAATGAATACTTTTTTAGCGTTTGTTCTTTCCTACTCCCTGAATAGAGACCCCATTTCATTTAGTATTTTGCTCATTTTGCATATTAAAAAAGCACTTAAAGATGCCAAAATTTAATCACTTGTTGCTTTTGGCATTTCCAACAACTCCACAAAGTTTCATTTGAATCCGTTCAGTACTTTTTGAGTTATCCTTTCTGACAAACAAACCAACAAACGCCAGTGAAAACAATACCTCCTTCGGCGGAGGTAATAAAACGAAATTTAAAAATAATTACGAGTGGCGAGTAAATGTTTTATAGGTTCATTAATCGTTTATATTGAAAAAAAAAAAACACTTCAAATGATTTGTAAATGTCATTGACCGAGGCCCATGAAACAAGAAATTATTATTTTAATGTAATATATTATTAGCTTTGAGTTGATTTTCACATAATTTTTTTTTTTGGTCAAGAAAGTTTTATTCAGTATTGTAACAAATAATACAATGCAATACAAATTACACTAAAATACAAATAAATATATATATAAAATAAATAAAACTCTCTTCAACAGTTGCGTAAAAACATAAATGAACGTTATAGTTCAAATTTACTGTTAAAAAGTGATGACCTTAATATAAATGTTTTTTTTTTTTTTTTTTTTTGCCTATATGGTTCGATAAAATTGCATCCGATAGGATATAAATAAGGATTATAGCATTATAATTATATAATTAGTCTATCGAACCTAGGATCTTATCAATGAGTAGAACCAAAATTCATCCCTCTCGGGATTCGAAAATGACAATTTATTTGTTCCTTAAAAAGCGACGATATTTTCTTAAGATCCTCTTGGCTGATTTTAAAAAATGAATTGATCTCGATGGTACGAATCGGACGACATTTCCAGCCCATTTCCAATCATCTGATGTTGCGTTCGGAATCTTAATTTGCAGAGCTGAGTAGCGGGCGGCGGCTCCAATGATTATTGCCCTTAGGTCCTCGACCTCGATGTAAGAGTTTGTCGTATTTTTTTTTGCAACTAACGATTTTATATTTAAAAGTGCTGTGTCAATAGCTTTTTGGATAGGGGGGGCATTATATTTACGTTTATAAACACCAAACAAAATAAAGGCTTTTATAAGATTTGAGGTAATTATTTCATTTTCGCACACATTTATTTGAATAAAACGCTTGACTACCATAAGAACAGGACATTCAGCAAAGGCATGAATGATTGAGTTGAATAAAGCCCACAGTTATTGCAAGGGTAATAAAATCTAAGTAAACGAGCAGAAATCTGAAACTGAGCTGTAAATTTGGCACTATCAATTATACCACACGTCGACCGAAAAATCCTCTGTTTCCATGATTGAGGGAGATCAAGCAATTGTATGAAGCTCTCTGATATAGATCCAAAGGAATCTTCACTATTGGAATAAATTTTAAAAACCAAGGCTTGGACGGACTAAAATCATTGCATGAACGTTCTAAAGGAAACCGAAACCTACCTACATTGAAGACAGGAGCCGATCTCAGGTCATGGAGTGTTAGAATATTTTGAGATAAAGCGATTCTCTCTAATGCAACAGGAGATCCAAATTTTTTGAGAAAAGGTTCTTTTTCCCTATTTTCATATATTACATCCACAACAGTATCAGAAAAGAAATTAGGCAGAACCGTCCATATGATTCTTTGTATTGAAGCTAAAAAGGGAGAAAATGCTTCCAAATCTGAATTCGTTAAAGGAGTACCCATATGGAACCAATTGTAAAATTCGGAGGATGTATAAAATATTCTCCAGTCTTTGTCGTGTAAAACGCCCATTTCTTCTACGATTCGTAGATAACATTTGGGTAAGATAGAGCCTAACTGACAAAGCCCACCTCCAGCAAAATTTTAGGACGTTTTAAGGAGGGTAGATATGACGTATGAAAAAGAGTGCGCAGCCAAGAGTCTTCTTCTACTAATGCTAATTCAGCAATAAACGGGATGGATGTGGCTCTATACATCACCAGTGGAATCACTCGGGTATTATATAGGTCGATCCTTTTCTGCAGAGAAAGATTGCGCCATTGCTTCACTTTATTATAAACCATCCGACTCATTTGAGACCAATTACCCTCTGAGACACCATTTTTCCTCCATTCAATACCAAGAATGCATACAGAAGACACAACCCGACAACTATGAATTAAAGAAGAACTATCTGGAGTCCAGGAACCCAACGGGAGTATGGCCGTCTTGTTGTAATTAATTTTCAGACCGAATTATGTTCGAATTTGGTAAAGGACGAGAGCAGTATTTCAATTCTCTTAACTAATTGTTTTTCTGAGCTGGCTTCTACCATGAGAGTTACGTCGTCCGCGTAAAGGTCGAGCAGATGTCTCACACCATTAAAAGACACTCCAAATCCCGAGTACTTTCTAATTAATGTTTTCGAGAGTTCATTAATCGCTGCCACAAATAGAAGAGGAGCTACAGGGCATCCCTGTCTACAACTCTTCTTAAGATGAATGGGAGGACTGTTGATACCCTCGAGTGAAAGGATAGATGAGCCATCGAACAATAGAGCCCTGATGGGGTTAAAAAAACGTTTTGGAAGAAGACACTTAATTGACTTTAAAATATGACAATGGCGAATGGAGTCAAACGCCTTCCTGAAATCGATTGCAATCAAGGCACCATACCTTTTACGACGATTAATGGATTCTATTGCTGTGGAAATATTTCTAGAAATATCAGTAATTTTCCTACGCTTAAGAAAACCTTTCTGTTCTCCTCCTATTTTTGAGTTTAAAATGGGTTCGATCTGTTTAGCTAAAACACCTGCTAAAATTCTGTACGCGTCATTTAAAATGGTTATGGGTCTCCAGTGATTAAAATTTGTACCGTCTCCCTTCTTCGGAAGCAAAACTATACGGCCCCTGGAAAGAGTACGGGCATTCTTCCTGATTGTTCCATAAAATTTCCTATGGTTAAGAGATACGGCGTTATCTCTTTTGGAGCAAGGGTAAAAACACGTCCACAGATACCATCACGACCAGACGCTTTGTAGTCTTTATAGTCTTTTTTGATATAATCTATAATGTTTTCCATCGTATACACCTTGGACGAAGCAGGATTTATCTTTTGGGGAAGTTGGATCTGTCTCCACCTAATATATCAGAGAACCGATTATGAAAAAATTGCAATATATCCGAAGGTATACTTAATACCCTATTTCCGGCAATAATGTTTTTATAGTCGATGCACAACAATGTTCATTACGAGAGAGATATTTGTATTTAAGGGAAACTTTCGTTTCGATGTCTCTTTTTCTTGCCATTTCTGTTTCCGCGATGTCAGTGACTCTGTATTCATTTATTAAATCTGTAGTATTTCTTTGATGAATATCGAAGTGCCGCTCAAAGCATTCTCAATACTGCTTTGCAGACGAGCTGCTTTCCTTTTCTCAGACTTTAAATAACCCTTAACTGTTTTCATAACCAAATGTACCAGGAGAGAATATGCTCCTTTAGGAGAGATCAATTTTTTTTTTTTTTTTGCCTATATGGTTCGATCGAATTGCATCCATAGGATATAAATAAGCATTATAGCGTTAAAATTAGTCTATCGAACCTAGGATCTTATCAATGAGGTAGACCAAAAATGACCATCCCCTCTCGGGATTCGAACCTGCGCCCCAACATTGAAGTTGACACGCCTTAGCACGCACGGCTATCGAGCTCCCTTTAAATTTTGTCCTCTTACAGGTTAGACCTTAACTTTATAGAAAATTTATCATCTTCAAGAACCCATTTCGGAATTTTGAAGGTATTTTTCTTTGGAACATAACGTAGGGTGATGTCAATTATTTTATGGTCAGTTGAGGGATCGGATCTGTATCTAGCACTTTTTATTTGGTGAACTAGACCAGGAGATAATAAAGCCAGATCTAACCTCGAAGATTTTTTCCCACTACTCCAAGATACATTATCGTCCGGATTAAATTTTTTAGTAATATCGACAAGGCTGAACTTATGATTACTTCCCTAAGGCTAGAATAATTAGGATAGTTTTTTGGAGGTTTGTCAATATCAACATTTAAATCTCCGATCAGTAGCATTGGGAGATGTTGGCATTGTTGTGCCTCTATGAGGGTTTGAAAAAACTCAGCAGATTTAATATTAGGACCATATGCATTAACAACTGACAGTGTGGAACCGGAAGTAGTCATAATGATCTTATGCCAATCGCCGTCTTACTAAATTCCTTAGCAAACAATGGTTTGGCTAAGCTTTTAGTAACAAACGTTATAACACCTCTCTTCCCAGAACCTGTGAAGAAGTGAAAGAATAAATTCGGAAGACAAATTTTACAATTATTACTACAAGTAGAGGAAACTTCAGTGCTGATATCTTGGAGACATAAGATATCCGGTTTAAAAGATAGGAGATGTTTCATAAGGGCGTGTCTGACAAGTCTATCCTTACCACCTCTAACATTTAGTGATAACACTTTTGATAAGCCCAAGTTTGATTCCAATTCGTTGGAAATTATTGTCGGAAAAAAATCAGTTATTTTATATTGATTCTGAAGGTTCGGCATCCTTTTTTTTTTTTTCAGATTAGATATTTCGCTGTCTTGAACATTACAGGAGTCCTTCCTATTTCTTTTAGGAAGTGATTGAGATCTTGTCCGACCCAATGCTGTAATTTTTTCAGACAAAGGATGTTTTTTGGGGGTTTCAATACTTTTTGGGGATTGGGGGATCCATTATCAGCTGCTCCCTCATTTGAGCACACAATTTTATCGATTTTCTTAGTTGACGGAAGCTTTTGGATAAATCCGCAGATACATGAAGGCTGGGGGAATCAGTTTCGAGGGCTCCCTCATCTTGAAAAACAGGTCCTTGAACAGAAATATTTTTTGATGTAATTAATTTTTGCCGAGTAGACTTCGATGAAATAGGAATTACATTTTCTGATTTATCATTATGAACGATATTAGTTTCATTGACTGATGTCACATCTTCGTTCTCACTCTGCTGATTTCTGTGATTTAGTGTATTAATGGAATCCTCGACTGTTCACATAATTTGTGATGTTTGTATAATTATAATGATCACTGTTTCTCTCTAAAGAGTATACTTCTCTTATCTATGTATATTATGTCCAAGTCTTGCTCGTCATTTGATACAAATATTTTGTTTAAATTATTTTATCCAACCAGTGACAACCAATTATTTTTGCTAGAAAACAACATAATGTATCATTAGAAATTATCCCATGTAATATAAAAATCCACTTATTTATAATGTTATTATTGAATTTCTTGATAATTTTTATAATTATAATTTTACATAGCGAACATTTATTGGATGTTTAAGAAGGTAATAATGCGTTTGAGCTTTTCTTTCTTAATTGGTCACATATTTTTATTTGATTCCTTTGACTATATTTCTGCTTATTTATTAATACAATGAAAGTGTAAACAAATATATAAACTAATATAGCATAGTAATGATCTAGTGTATTTAAGCATTGTCACGACCCTGACACTATATTACCCCTGAGTTACCAATGACTGAAGAGCAGCCTTGAAAGTAAGCCGGCGTGGGGCGGTGCTGCGTTCCTGTAAAATATTTTGGGGCGGTACGGAGCACCGGTAAGGGTTTATTATGCTGAATTATATCATTAAAAAAACACCAACAAAAAAATGCAGTAACACTCGCCTTTTAAGGTATCTAGGCTACCCATAATATGTCATTTTTGACCAGCTCCGATGAAAATAACAGCTTGGCTTGCTTAAAATAGTCAAAGGATCTCTTGCGTGCGCCAGCTTCCAATTGCATCGACTGACGCTTTCAAATATACCCTTTTCAGCTATTAGCTAATTAATGGTGTAATGAAAAACCCGAACCCCCCCCCCCAAAAAAAAAAAGGGTAATAAATTTTACTCTTGGGAAAGCCATCCAGTAGCCTATGGTAATCAATTTTCAAAACGTCTGCAAATATCCCATATATTTTGGTCTTTCTGTTGGTGCCTTTCTGGAGCTTGCGTTCCGTTTGTTTTCATCTCCTGCCCGCGCTTGCTCCGCATTTAGTTCTAGTGAATGAAGTCATCTCGACTCTCGTCTTTAACACTGTGTCAGCGAAATGTTATTTCGGCTTTTCAAAAACTGCATGTTTTTGTGATTGGATGGCATACTGAGACATGTCTTCTACTCAGACAAATAATAAATTACCTTTCTTCAAATAAGCTATTCACGCTGTTTGTAACGGGGGCACAGCTGAGCCTATGTCCGCTTTAGTGGGTTACAGGACCGCAAGCTTATGATTTAAATGTGAGCATGCTTTGTAAAGTAAGCACACGTTATCCCTAAAAAGTATTCATATGAGCCCTCTCACTCCCTGTAATATTTACATTATCACGTGTTAAAATATTTACAGTGTATCAACTAGACAGCCAATGTATGTGAATGTTTTCAGAAGCTGATTCAGCAAGTGCGTGCTGTGAAGAAAAGCATTGTGATACGGAGAGATAAAAAACTGCAGAAAAGAATAACCAAGCTATTTAAAAGAAAGGACCGAGTTATTGAAAATAAAAATCAGGAAAAAGTCAGAAAAACAGATGGCTCGCTGCATGCAGTCCCTTGCGCGAAGGTAGTGAATGAGAGTAACGTTGCAGGTGCAGGACCGTCAACAAGTGATGCTGGGCCTGCTGCAAGTACCGCTTACCCCCTGTTTGGTCAAAGGAGCAATTTGAACAGTTCAGAACAAAAAACGAATGGTTGATTGCCAAAATGGCATGCTTGGCTGCATCTCATGCCGTGATGTTAAGGGCCTTGGTGTCAGTGCATTTCGAGGTGTTAATATCGTAAGCAATTGGGCAGAGGGGAATATCGCCCCATGTGGCCATTCAAGGACCGTGCAGCTGTCAACTCTCCGCAAAGAAATGCATGAGCACAGAGAATCTGCAGCCCACAATGAAGCTGTTAAGATTCTTAAAACTGCACAGAAAGAGATCGTTTTAAACATGAATGCCACCAGCCAGGAGTCTGCGGATGAGGCCACTGCGAAAGTGTTCAGGACTGCTTATTTTGTTGCCAAACATGACAAGCCTTTTACAGATTTTGAGAAATTAATTGATCTTCAAAAAGCAAATTCACTCAATTTAGTCGCATTCTGCACAGCAAGACAGTCTTTGTTGACATAATTGACCATGTATCAACTCAAATGAAACATCATACTGTGTTGGCTGACGAGTCAACCAGTGTGGGGCACAAATCGACACTGATTGTGTTTTTAAAGGCCAGCATTGACGGCGAGATGGAGCCCATTGCTTTTCCTTAGATTTGATTGAGCTGGACAATTTGTCAGCTGCTCACATCAAAGGCAAGATGCACTGTCTCCTCAACAATGGATTCACAATGGAGCTCCTGCAGGAGATGCTGATTGGATTTTGCAGTGATGGGGCCAATGTGATGCTGGGAGTGAAGTCAGGCGTTGGGAAGCTCCTCCAAGGTGACTTCCCAAATATAATTCTATAGCACTGCCTGAATCATAGGCTGGAGCTGGCGGCGACTCAGGCATTGGAAGCCACTGGACTTCCAGGCGTTCCTTGACGCCCTGTATACAGTTATACAGTCAGTCCCCAAAAAGCATGCGGTAGCTGATTGAGTGCGCCCACAATCTCCAAATCACATTGATAAGAATTGGAAGAGTTTTCAATGTACGATGGGTGGCTTCCACATGGCGAGCTGTTAATGCAGTCTGACATTCCTATGGAGCACTGGCACAGCACTTCTGAGATGCATCAGACAGCACAAAAGATGGCAGAGAGAGAGTCAAATTCCAAGGCTTGCTTCTAAGTTGTGCTCCATCAACTTTCTGAAAAATCTTGCTCTGATGGCTGATGTTCTGATAGAACTGAAGAACCTCTCTGAGATTCTTCAGAACAGGAGGATCACTCTCCCAAAGGGTCATGACATCATGCTAACATACATCAAGAGGAGAAAGCCTTATCACATACCCAGGACAACATACAGTTGAGATAAGTCAGGCCGAGAAAGACATGAAATTCAAGGAAGAAGATTTAAAGTGGGCAGGTCCCCCATCATTGATGTATCACAGTTCATCCAAGCAGTGGCAGATAGTTTGAATGAGAGGCTCTTCATAACCACAGCCAACAGAGCAAATACCAGTGTTGCTGCTCAAAGAAAAGAAATTTACACCACACTGATGAACCAAATGACAGTCCTTGACCCAGAGAAATGGGATCATGTCAATCCCAGACATGAAGAGGACGAGGTGAGGGCTTTGTGTCATACTCTACATGTAAATGAGAAAACAACACACCTTGGATTTGTTGAATATAAGGCAAGTGGAGGGAGAAGCATTCCAAGCAACATGAAAAAGCTGTGCATAGCAGTAGACACCCTCTCAGCAAGTAATGCAGACTGTGAGAATGGGTTCAGCGCGATGAACAATATCATTACAGGGTACAAGAGCAAACTGACAACCAAAAATGCTGCAAACCTTCTCTTCATCAGTACAGTCGGCCCCCCACCCAACCAGTGGAATCCTTTGCCATATGTAAAGACCTGGCTTGCCAAAGGGAGAAGAGCAGCACATTCCACATCTGACATTCAGCACTTGGTTTTTTAAATATATTTTTTGTTTCTACCATTTTGTATTTTTCAGTCAAGTTACTAATCTGGAAAGTGTTTTAAATATGTTTGGATTGAAGGAATCCTCCATATATAATTATTCATGCGGTTACTTAGATTTTTTTAAATATTATTTTAGTTTTTTCCATCTGTTTGCATTTTTCCAGTTCGAAATGTACTGAAAATAAAAATACACAGTAAATATTTATAAACTGAAATATTTTGTAATGTAATTTCTTCACATAGAACACTTAGGTAAGCCCACAAGAATGTGAAGTAGTTAAGAATATTAAAAAGTCATGAAATTGGTGTGAATCGCCTCTGAATCCCCCCCCCCCCCCCCCCCGGGTAAAAAGAAGTTAAAAATAATACAGTGAGTGACACACCGGACATTGTAGCACGGTAAGAAATGAAAACTACTTTCACCCCTGCTGAAGAGTTCGTCTTGGGATATTATTATTATTCAGATAGCCTCATGTACTTATTGAGTTTAACAATTTGTTGAAAGTCAACTTGATCCATTAAGCCAATGGTTCGTCAAGAAAGTTATAACCACGTAACAAGAATTATAAAATTTAGTACTGACTCTTTGAGACATTGCACCCATATTCAATAGGCGGTGTGATGTTTTTAATCTATGCTTTCCGCGAGGGAAGAAAGCCTCAGAATGGGAGGCAGAGCTGAAATATCGCACAGCTGTTGATTTGAAACCTTTAATATTGATGAAATATTCGTGTTTAGATGGTTTCAAAGTGTCAAGAAAAGAATTGCTCAAAGAAATCAGGAAAATCAACTCCCCCATCACTCGAGAAAAAAATGCCTATGAGACTCAGTCAGCTCTCCATTGGAGAGTCCTCCAGTGTGATCAGGCGTACCATTCAAAAATTATTCCGCAAATTCAGCATTCAAGACACTGTCAGAACTCTCTACATTCTTCTACGTCTTCAAAATCTTCAGTTCCACTCACGAATAAGTTTCCAAAAGGCATATATTATTGTTATAGCTCGCGTAAGCACTTTTCTAATACGTGCCCTAAAAGAAATACAACTCAGTGCTCCTTTTGCCATCGTGTTGGACACAATGTTAAGTACTGTCGTGATAAAATGAATTTCATTACTGCCAAAAAGTCGACTGAACGTGTATATTCATCGTCATCCCCTCCGAATTTAAATGAAGACAAGAATGTACACACAGGGGCTATAATGCCAATTTTTGCCCTTAACGTTTTGGAGTGGTATGGAATTTCTTTTACCTCTTCCCGATAAATTTCATCCTCATCTTAAATATAGACGACGATCACGATTAGCCAAGAAATTTGTGTAGATAAACTTTTCTAAAAAAGTATCAAAGTTATTTAATTACCTATTTATTGTTCTGTTTTTTGTGTTATATATATATATATTGAGCGTTATTATTTTCTTTTTGTCATTATTTTTTATGTGTAAATATTTCCGTGTATATTTCAATTAATTATATGTCACATCTCTTATATATTTGTAGATACAATCAGTTGACCTAGAATATATGTACAGCTCACATGTTCGTATTGTTGTCTCATCTTTCCGACCCTAATACTTCAACATCATAAATGACGACCTCTCTTTTGGAATTCCAATATATATGGTCATAACTAGGGCTGGGCAAATTTGGAGTAAAGAATACTTTTAAAGCCCAAAAATCTGGAACAAAAAACTAAGAAATATGCAGAAAATGATGAAATATGCGAATAAATTTCTTTTACAATTTAGATATTTTTTATTTCTTGTAAACATTAAGGGATTATATAACCTTTTTGATCATACAAATAATAATATAGTAAAAATAAAGATATTGTGTGACTAATAAACCATAAATACACAAGAAAGAAATTTCAATATGAGATTGCAGGCTTACAGGGAATGATTCCATTGGCGAATCAAGATGTCGCGTACATGGTCATCCGCCAGACTGGTGTACTGATCTACCAAGGTTTTCTTAAGTTTAGAAAATGCCCTCTCACAGTCTACAATGGTTATAGGGGCGCACTTGAAGAGGTAGGGGTCATTTTGACAATATTATCCATGATACCAAAGCCAGGATTCTTTAGAACTGGTTCAGCTTGTAGGCAAAGGGCTCCATCTTCAGTGCCCCTCTCACTTTCTCTATGATCCCAGGCTCTCACGCAAGGGAAGCCTTTTTCTAGTGCGGTAATGGTAGCCACCAGTCTGAAAAGTTGGCCTTGATAGTGGCCAGTTAGGCAGGCACTTCTTCCATGTTGAGGAGGTCAAAGGCCAAAACGATATATATGGTGTCAATATGAGACACTGAGGTGCCCAAACAAATTATTTCACGCCGTAGAAATAGGTGCTGTATTAAAGGCAGTCTCCATGGGTGAATAAGGAAGAAAATAGCAAAATATGCGAATAAACTAGAAAAATTGCTAAATATGTGAATAAACTAGAAAGTTGATAAATGTACGAATCATTTAAAAACGTGTTTTGGTTTCGGATTTTATTCACATTTTTTTGCCCAGCCTAGTCATAACACTGAAGATTATATATTAACAGAAATTTGATATAAAAAGATGCATATATTACTACATAATTCAATTAAATCCTTATTATAAAAGGAATTATTTAATTTCAGTTGTAGATAAAAGAGTATTTTAACGATCATTCATGTAGTTTATACAGCAAAATGTCATCTGGGATAGTTTATAATCGACACAACGGATTTTAAAGGTTTGATTTTCAAGTGTTATGGTGTCAGGAAGACGTCCGGAGTTCTGATGGAGAATAAGAGAGAGAGAGGCACTCACACGTATTGTACTTATGAATACTATATTATCAACTGAACTGTACATATATACATAGGTAGGTGGTGACGTCAGGAGAGGTAGTTGAAGTAACACCTCACGCCCCCCCTGAGTCATCATTTAAATTTGAAAAATGTTGGTGACTGTAAGTAAATAATGAGGCATAAAAAAAACATACATATAAATATTCTGTTAATAACGGTGGGCATAAAGAAAACTTATTAATTGTCCATGGCAGAACAAAAACAATATTATATAAATTTAACTTCGTTTTTGTCTTCGTTAATTTTCACATTCTTTGACTTGACTTCCTTCGTTGTGAAGGTGGCTCTTCAGTTTGCACTTCAAAATGTGGACTTGGGGCTTTCTTTGGTTTGATGAATTTCCTATTCCGAACAATTATCTTGCCAGATTCAAGTAAAATTTGGTAGGAGCGTCCCGAGTCGGTTATTTGTTTCACAGTTCCTGTTTTGTCCCACAATTTTGATTTTATATCCTGGATAAGAATTAGTTCTCCAACAGAAATTGGTTTTAGACTTGGTGGAACACATGAAAACGTTGTTGGGCTCGAAACCGTTTCGAGGTTTGGAATCAATGTTCGTAATTCTCTTTTAAGGAAAAGTCTTGATGGAGAGGTCTTCATGGATGTAGTCGGAGTGGACCGGAGATAGAGTAGCGACTCGTTAAATTCATCCTCAGTTTTAGCCTTTTTAAGTAACCTCTTTACTCTGTTGACTGTTGATTCGGCTATTGAGTTCGATTTTGGGTTGTGAGGTGAAGATGTGACGTGAATGATGTTGTGGGATTCGCAGAACTCCTTAAAGCTGGAACGAAATTGAGGACCGTTGTCCGATATTATATAGTTTGGGTAACCAAAGATATTAAATGTTGATTTAATTTTGGAGATAATTTGATTTGTTGCGGTTTTACGAAGAGGATAGACGAATGGAAAAAGACTCAATTTGTCGACTAGTACCAAGTACTCTCGTCCGTTACATTCAAATAAGTCGGTGCAAACCGTATGCCATGGACGAGGAGGATCTGCATAGTTTAATTCATTTTTTTCGTGTTGAGATATTTGAAATTTTTGACATATTTCGCAATTATTGATAATGTCTGCTATTTCTTTCGTCATACCGGGCCAGAAGAACAAATTTGATGCTAATAGTCGAGTTTTGTTTATTCCTTGATGAGCGCGATGTAAAAGGTTTAATATCTCCTTTCTGGCGGTAGAGGGAACCACGATGCGGTGGCCTTGATATGTTATTAAAGTATCTCCTGTGTCAGAATCCATGTCAATTAAGGATAGTTCATCCCACACGGCGGAGAATTGGCGTGAAGGATGCGATTCTGGAAGACATTTTGGTTGTATACCATTTCTGATAGCTGCAATTACAAGTCTGTAAGAATCATCGATTTTATCGTATAATCTTTGGAACGCCGGGTCAGTTGCCGCTCTGCATCGTAGAGTCTTCTCGTAATCTTCGAGTGAAGGTTCATCTTCTGCAGAAAATATAGGCGTACGGCTTAATGCGTCAGCTGCTAGGTGTGTTTTCCCGGGCTGCCAGATTATTTTTAATTCATATCCCGCTAGCCTTTCTCGAAGGCGCATTAGACGTGGATTGGTGATTTCATAAATATTTTTTTGAAAAAGTCCGAGAAGTGGACGGTGATCTACTATGACGTGAAAAGCTTTTATGCCTTGAAGAAAGAATTTGCATTTTTCCACAGCTCTTACAAGTGCTAATAATTCAAGTTCAATTGTGGCGTATCTAGACTGAGTGTCCGTTAGTGAAAAAGAGCCACATTGAATAAGTTTTGACTGAGGATGAAGTGAGGTGTTACCTGAAGTTTCGAAGGCAATTTGTGTGTTCAACGGTTGTTGGATGAGAATGAATCCAAGACCGTGAAGACGAGAAGCGTCTGTTAATAGTATAGTTTGGGCGTCCTGGTTGAAAAAATTGCATTCCAGGTGTGTTGTGATAGTTTCTTTGATTTCATTGAGAGATTGCTCGTGTTCCTGTGTCCATACAAACATATTTTTCTTTTTAAGAAGTTCTCTAATGCAGTGGGACATTTGTGCTAGGTCTGGAAGGAAGGAAGATAGTTGATTAATTAGGCCAAGTAAACCGCGGCATTCGGATATATTTTTGGGACTGGGAAATTTAGTGATAGCCTCAACACGTTTTTTAGAAGGATGGACCTTTCCAGGCACTAATTCGTAACCAGCAAACTGGACTGATGATCCTATTTGAATCTTTTTATGCGAAACGGTAATATTGTGTTCTCGGGCGTTGAGTAAAAATAAAATAAGTCTCTGGAAAAGGGTTTTATAATCTGGAGCTCCAATAATAGTGTCATCAACAATCTTCTTAGCGTTGTCAACACCTTCCAATATCACATCTGATCGAATGTTGAATTCATCTGAACTTGCGTTTATACCCATTGCTGCCCTTAGGTATCTGAATTTTCCCTGAGCTGTTATGAATGTCGTGAAGTATGAGCTTTTCTCATCAAGAGGGACTTGAAAGTAGCCATGCGTAAGGTCTGCTACGGCAAAAACTTTAGATGAACAGTGAAGGCTTTGTACAATTTCTTCTGAACTAGGGAACGGGTAGCAAGGGCGTTTGAGGTATTTATTTAGGTTAGTAAAATCAGTTACTAAGCGCACCTTTCCATTTGATTTGAGGACGAAATGCCCATATGCACAATGATTTACCGGTATGCTCACTCGATCAATAATTCGGGCTCTGAGCAATTCATTAATTAAATTATCCGCTCGCTCACGGACATGGAGAGGTATTGTCCTGGGTTTTGGCCTGAAACGGGATTATTTTGACATCGTCCCTCAGGTGGAGCTTCATGGGTGGACCGGATATGGGAGCTTTATTCTCAAGACTATCGGAAATAACATCCTGAAACATGTTGAGTAGGAGGGATTTTTTTTCGTTAACATTATTTGAACACACATTCCTGAAATACTCGTCACTTATTTTATCGGCGAGTTGTTTGCGTTTAGTGAGTGATTTAGTGTCGTGTTGGCTGATGGATAATGTAGGCTTGGCTTGCAACGCGCCATTCATATTCCGAGGTAAATTAAAGTCGGGGTTAATCATTTTTAGACTTACCATGTCCTGCCACGATAAAAGGAATTCCTGCACGAGGGATGAGGTCACAATTACTTCTATATCCGCTTTGTATTCACCAAACGTGGCGGTTAGATTGACTTTTCCTTCCGCAGCCATGGTGGACGTGGAATCAGCTAAGGTAATAACAGCCTTTGAACGTTTAAATGGAATATTCCGCTCTTTAAGAATGTCTGCGGACATTATAGATTTGGTGGCTCCCGTATCTGGTATTACGTCGAAGGGGAATGACGTGTTGTTTTTAGTAGAGAATGTTATGGTAGCACGAGGTGTGGCCCCGTACGCTTTGGCTGAAAGTCAATTTCTCTTTCCCTCCCAAGATGCCACAATGGACTTCACGGAACGGTTGTCTTCGTCCGATGATGAAGTGGAAGATTCCGAAGAGAGCGTATACTTATTGGCAGCGTTTTTCTTCAGGGATGGTTTTTCGAAGCAGTATTTACTCAAGTGTCCCTTGCGCTTACAGTGACTACAAGTGGTAGAGGTGTACGCGGGACATAAATTAGCCCTGTGTCTTGGGGATTCGCAACAGTAACATACACCCCTCTGCATTTTTTTAAAAGGGGTGTTTTGGAGCGGGAAAATGAGTGGGGTCCCGATCTTGAACTAGATGCAGAGCTGGATTTTGGTCTAGGAGAATCCTCACATATATTGGCATCCGCTCTCCTTATCTCTGAGGATCTGCTGACGGAGAAATAATTTTTTGAAGCCTCGTAGTTCTTTACGCAAAGGGAAATTTTCTTCCTTGTAATGGGGGCAGGAATTTTGCGCATTTCCTTCAAGAGCTCCCGATCAGGGCAATCCTGGAACCAGCGGAAGAGGAATATCTCGTCCACTGTGAACTCCTCTAGCCTACAATTAAAGGCGATGTCGCTGAGCTCTGCCTCCCACTCAGAAGCCTTCTTTCCTAGGGGAAATTTGTGGGTGAAAAATTCATATCTCCTGTTAAATAGAGGATGTACACATTCAAAATGGCCATCAAGGATGGTCATTGCACTCTCCGTTGATCCTTGGGTGTCGTACACAGGAGTGTCACTTTCGAATTGAGATTTGATTTGAGAGGCGAGATCCGGTTTTAAATATTTTAAAAAGAGGGATCTCTGGATGTCCACAGATACGAGATGTGCATGGGCTGCATGGAAATAACTCCTAAATGAGTCCTTCCATGCAATGAACTCTGTCATAGGTGCCTCGGACCGAAGGATTGGAGGCTTTATCTCCTCCGCTATTTTCCTTGACCTGGCAATGATGTCCTCGCTATTGGGATGAATGCTTACTGGGGGCTTGTTGGATTTATTAGAGAAAGCGGCTGATGTAAGGCATTCTTTGCCATGGTCAATAATCCGTTCGGCATCCAACGTTAATTGCTCCACCTCCGTGGAAATAACGGTGAATTCGTCTTCCAAACACTCAACCTCACTTGGATTTATTTCCGACAGCTTGTCGAATCTAATTTCCAGCCCCTTCAATGCTTCGTTGAGGCGAGTAATGTCCTTTTGGACTATATCAAATTTACTGGAGGAGGGAGACAATTTGCAAGATTTAATGGAGCTATTTAATTTCTTTACTCTCTTAGCAATTGAGGTCTTGCAGCCTCCAATTGACTTTTTTAGGAAATCTGATTTAGCTTCGATAGTAGCATAAGGAGTTAGGTCCATTTTGATAAAATATGATTGTTTGAAAGGTTTGTTTTGAACAGGGAGCTATGACGTATGAAAAGACTTATGACGTAAGAGAATGAAGGGAGGAGGGGGCCAAGGTCCTCGTGTATTGATTGTATTCGAGCCTCGGAGTGAGTCCTAATGTTCCAGTAAACAAGGATATGAGCTGAATGAGGTTCGATTCTTATACCGACTGCGCCATGAAGTGTTATGGTGTCAGGAAGACGTCCGGAGTTCTGATGGAGAATAAGAGAGAGAGAGAGGCACTCACACGTATTGTACTTATGAATACTATATTATCAACTGAACTGTACATATATACATAGGTAGGTGGTGACGTCAGGAGAGGTAGTTGAAGTAACACCTCAGATTTAAACACCAGTTATAAGAAAAACGACTCTTAAATAAAAGATTCGAACTTTTTATTTGTTCAATAAAAAGATTTATTTATTAAGGAATCATTTTTTCTTTTAATTTTGTTCATGGTTGCGTTGGGGATACAAAGTGGCTTTGAAATGGTCCATGTTTAATGACAGATTTGAAAAATATATTACATTTTAAACAATTAACTCATAAAAAACCGTCATCATGCAGCCTTCAAATAATTTTGATATACACTTAGAAAAGTGGGTGAAGTAAATTCCATTTTTTTATACAATAAGATCAAAAATATTTAAACTTCTAGTTTTTGCTCTAACTGCAACTAGCGATTTGTAAATTTAGAAAAAAGAGTATTCTCATTTATAAATTTTGTAAGTATATAGTCATATGAGCTGAAAGTTAAAGTACGGAGCACTTTAATTACCATTATTTTACAAAATAATTAAGTAGACTTATATTATCCACACATCAAAGCGCCTAACAACTGATGAGTATTATACAAATAATAAAAATTATGTTGGTTCGTTCGTTCGTTCGTTTCCTTGTATCTACCGAACGATTCATAAGATCTTAACAAAATTTTCAGTGAATAGTTTTACGAGCTCAGGGAGTGTTTTTGTGGGGTTGTCAACTCCCGGAAAGTTTGTAATCGCCATGCTTATTTGATTAGCCAAAACGTTTTTTACCGATTTTTAAAATTGCCAAGTTATATTTTGACCAAATTTTCTGTGTATGAGTCTGAGGTAGTAAGACGTGTTTTATTTTGGGTCATTACCAGAAAATTCGTTTTTTAATGATTAGTTAAGGGTAATTTTTTTCTGTTCCTGAATTTAAGTTTTGTGAAAAATAACAATTTTTTAATAACGCAACATCGCGCTAATCTAATTTTAATAATACCTAGAGATGAAATGTTGCACTCCCTCTAAATTTTTTGCTGTTTTCCCCCATCAACTGAGATCAAACAAATACTCTAATATTCAGTGCTACCATACATTTATTTGTCACTCTATGTTCTCTATGAAATGACTTTTTAAAAAACTTCTTTTTGCGATGTTTAAATACCCACCCTTAAGGAATACAAAGCGAAAAAAATGGCAATGAAGTCCCAATGACAACTTTTTAAGGAACCGATTTTAATATGAAAAGTCAAATGCGATGACATCACTGAAATTATTCGTGTGATTTTTTTTATATTCCAGACTATTGTCAAGTTGGAAAATCCGGAGCAGCGCAAGTTGACATTCGCTTTTAGATATAACCTTTAGGTTATACCCTTCAAGTTTTTTTTCTTTTGCTGTATTCCCCCATCAACAGAGATCAAATATTTAGTGTTACCATACATATCTTCGGCACTCTATGTTATCTATGAAATGACTTCAAAAATATTTTTTCTTTATGAAGTTTAAATACCCAGCCTTAAGGAATAGAAAACGAAAAAATGGCAATTAAGATGCAATGAAAACTTTTTAAGGAACTACTTTCATAAGAAATAATATATACACTCTATGGAATGACCGAAAAAAAACTTCTTTTTACCAAGTCTAAAAATCCGGCCTTAAGTAATAGAAAAGGAAAAAAATCACAATAAAGACCCAATGATGTGTTATTAAGGAACTGATTTTAATATGAAAAATAACTTGCAATAAGGTTTATTTATATCCATTCGGATGCAATTCTGTCGAACAATATAGGCAAAAAATCATATGCGATGACACCACTAAAATTATTTGTGATAATGATTTTTTTCTATTCCAAAGACTATTTTCAAGTTGGATAATCCCGGGCAGTGCCGGGTAACATCCGCTAGTTTTATTATATTAGACATTAATATGTACATAGAGGTTATAACTCATAAAAACATGTATGTGAATTTAATTTGTTATTTTCCTAACAAAACTTAAAAGGGACAAAAAAGCACGACATACTCAGACAAGGGATCAACAAAAGGGAAAGAAAAAGACATTATATGGCAAAAATTAACCGAAATCAATAATTGTACAGTGTTTCAAAATAACGACTTTGCAACAAATTAAGGCTAATTCGTCTATTTAAATGGACATTTTTAAAATAATTTCTTCAAATTATTTGTCCTTCCTCTTTGAAGGTTCGCTTTTTTTTGTTGAAATTTTACTTAAAAACTATGTTATTATGACATAAAACTGCACATAATAGAATTTTAAGGTTTAAACTAAACGATTTTTTAATGAGTAACTAATTCAATCATGGAGTAAATCTCTTATCCATTCTACTTTCGATACAATTGTTGATCGTCCATTTTAGAGCAAAAATTAAAGAAACATAATTTAATTGATTATATTTTCCTTTTTAAAATCAGCAACAAACTAACCCGCAAAATAGCAACCAACTATTTCAAAAGTGTTTTTCCACCAAGAGATATATATATATACAATGATATTAGGAAGAAATTCCCCAAGATGGAAAGGAAAAAGGATGGTGCATGAACAAATGGCCCATATAAATATTTACACCATCTAATAATTAAGAAAGAAATAATATATCTGTTATTCCGCATATATACATATATTTTGTTTTAATAACTCAATTTATACAATAAATAGTAATAAACATGTGTATTAGTATTAGTTAGTACTAATTGCTGTTAATTAGAAAAAGGTTGGCGTGTAGAGTTTTGCGTTCATTTCATGTCACAACAATAACAGACAAATGTTTGTATATAAAAATCTACATTAGAAAAACAACATACAACCATGGTTTCACAAAAGCAAATTAGATTGCTATTGGTAAAAACTAAGCTTTCAAATATTGGATGTCGAATATAATCTAAACACTTGCTTTAAAATATTATATTTCTAAATTGAGAGTATTTTTTAATATCATGTCTTTTGTATACGTTTGATGTAAAAAAATGATCCCAGAAGTTATATCTCCGATGATACTTGGTTTAGTTGTATCCATAGATACAATTCTATCCTCAAATTGGTTCACAGCTGGTTTCCGGCTTCTGTCAACGGATTACATAAATGTGATGCGTCAAAATGCATTCCTTTAATTAAAAGGGTTGTTGGTAATTGGTTATGTGTTTTCCAGCAAGATTTGGCGCCTGAACATACCTCTATAACCATTTAAGCCTTCAAATTTAAAAATCAGTGTTTTGGGGTACATAATATGTGGCGGGAAAAAAATATTTTATAAAAAAATATCTACCTGCACTACGAACACCCGAGAATATGTTGACAGGAGGACTTTCGGCTCTCTCAAAAATGATTCTCAAAATCTATCAAAAAGTTTTTTGTTCTTTATTTTGGTATACAATATTTATTGTTGTGTCCGAATGAACTTGAGATTAAAACTTCCATAAAATTATCTGAATTGAAGCTAAAAAGGGTGAAAAAAATTCCATGTCTTGATTAGTTAAAAGAGTATCCATGTAGAATCAATTGTAAAATTACAAAGATGTAAAATATTTTCTCCAGTCCCTGTTATAAACACACCCATTTTCTGCATGACTCTTACATAATATTTTGGTATAATTTCAATAAGACAAAGCCCACCTCCTATACAGGTTTTGGGATGCTTCAATGAGGGGATATATCTCCAACCAACACTTTTCTTCTTTAAGTGCTAATTCAGCAAGAAATATGATAGATATGATCTTATACTAAACTAATTATACAGGTCGACACTTTTTAATGGAGATAAGTTGCGCCATAGTCTAATTTTCCATATATCTTCGTGTGTATTTGTGCCCAGCTAAATTTTGAGACTCCGTTTCTCATCCATTCAATGCCAAGAATATTGACAGACTCAACGACCCTGCAGCTCTGGACTAAAAGCTTCTCGGATTCCAAAATCCCAATGAAAGTATATCAGTTTTACTTTTCTTTATTACAAGGCTTGTTTATTTAAAAATGATAAAATTATATTTATCCTTTTAATAAGTTACAATTTCAAGTTTGCCTCAATCATCAATGCAAATAAATGTTTAGGTCTTCTTTCTAGTTTTCTTTATATATTAATTGAAAGAAGTGTGTCTTGACCCAGATTTTTATTATTACTTGTATTAATGAAATCTTGAGAATATTAGCAGTGTTTCTTTCGTTCATTCCACTTTTTTAACTCCATATCATGAGACTTAAGATGTTAGTATTGTAGAGGCAGTTTCATCAATTCCATCTTTTCCTTGTAAATTCCAAGCAAATTAAACATAAGAGCATAGTTTTGGTTTACAAATTTGGATAACCTTGACCGCTTATCTACATCAACATTAATCATTGTTTCTTTTTGTTATTTTTTCGTATGTTATACCTGGTTTGTAAAGTATCCTTATTAATTTCTTACAGTATTTGATTTGGAATGTCCATCCTTTCTTGGTGAGGTAGGTTTTCGTATCCAAGACTTAAAGGAACCATACTTCCATGTAAATACCAAGTTTGGTTGAAACATTTTTCGGAAAGAGAAAGATTGATGCTGAAATAAAGCTTCATTCTCCAAACAGGTTCTAAATCTCTTTTTGGTGAAGACGCGCATGGTTGTGCTGTCAAAAACCATGTGGCATAATATAAAGAAATAAATTTGGATATTTCTTTACTTCTTTGTATAGGGATGACGTATTAATTAAGTATGTTAAGTGGGCAAGATTCTCCAACTTAATGTAATAAATAGCCTTCGGCATAAACCGAGCAGGCTCTATTGGTCCAGAGATCTTTATGTTGAGTTTTTTTTTAATTTTGAGACTAATAAAAATGTACATATGTTGCCAATTCTCTATGGTCTCCTCTGGAGATTTTATTTTCAGTCAGTATTTTGTTCAAAGCTTTTTTCCGCTGCTTGATCATTTGAAGATTGAGTTCATAATCATTTTTCAAAGTTTGATTAAGTTTTTTTTAATGTTTTGAAATTCTAATTTTATTTATTGAACCCATATTTCAAAAAAGTTTAAATGAGTTCATGTTGATGCTTTGAAATTCAAGGGTAAACGAATTTTGCCAAGCATGGCTTTTTCAAAAATTTCAAAAAGTACAAGTAGTATGAAAATGAAACTTCATATATTTATTATGCAATAAAAAAACATGAGGGGTGGCACAGGACTTCCTCTCAATGGCGCGCCATATCTCATATTCAAGAGGATTGCAGTCTGGTCAGGATGGAGGTCACATTGACCAAGGCCAAAATTCTGCCAAATTTGCATTTGTACCACTTTTGAGGTATCTTGGCTTTATAACCAGGTGCGGAGTCTTGTTGGAAAACATAATTGCTCTTGATAGAGTTAGTCAAACAGGGCAAGACCATTGTCTCCATGACTTCTTGAGGCTCCTTGGAAATCAATGTGGTTACATTCTCTTCCCATAAGATGCAACAAGACAGATCATCATGGCAGAAGCTGGGTGTTTGGTGCCTTTAATAAGAGGCTTCCTCAACCTCAACACAGAAGGCCAAGAAATGGTCATTCCTAGCATTCCTACTTTGGTCCACTGTTAAAATTTTCTCATCAGAAAAGATCCGGATGGTGGACGAGTGACTCTTTATACAGTTGAAGAGCTCCTTGCCTTCCTGAACCTGGACTCCATGCTGGCTTTTGTCAGGGGCTGACGACATCTAGGAATGTAAGTGATATATATATATACTTAGAAAAAGTTGGGAATTTTGTCACTTTCGATCCCAAAACATCTGAAAACAATTTTGAAGTTCCAAATATCTTTAGTTTTGAATTTTGCAATTTAAAAATTGAACTGTTTTGACTTTTTAGAAAAAAACTCATTTTTTGGAGCATCACATAAGAAATAATTGTCACAATTTTTATATATTATTTTGAAATTTCACAAAAATTTAATAAACAAAAATGGTTAATTTGTATATTTATAAGTACATTTTTTGTTTCTGTATGGTCAATGCACCAGAAGTTATGGTCAGTTTTATATTCAAACCACTGCAATTTTAAATAAAACTATTTTTAAAGTATTTTTACATTAAATATCACAAAATTTAAAAAATTATATTTTATAAAATAAATAAATTTTTAAATTTAATTTTGCGTAAGCTTGTTATCTCCAACTTTTACATAAACACAAAGCGCTTACAGAAAAATGAGCGTAAATCACTAAAAGTTTATCAAATCGGCTTATTAAGTCTGCAACTTATTTTTTCACTAATTTATTTGAGGATATACTTTTGTTGAGCTGACATTTTTGTTGAGTGATAAATTTTGCGTTGTTCTAGATTTAAAAATAAGATTATAAAATTTGTGGTATAGATCCAAGATTTTTAGATTCTTTACTTCCAATGTTTATGACGCATCAACATGTGACTATCACAGTCAACGGCAATAGCAATATGCAATAATTGCGATTGGTGTGTCTTGTGCATCATGTACTGATATTGTTTCAAAACCCTCAGAAGTTGCTCTACATGGACGACTTGGTAAGTTAATTGTCTTAAATTCACTCATTAGTTTTTATCATTGTCTACCTTAGATTCAACATTGGGGAACCAGGACTAAAATCATTTTTTACTCAACAGTATGTACAAAGGTATCAATGTGGTTTGATGTTTGGCTCGCTCACTGCAAAAACTCCATTGAAGACGGGTATGACTATATTAATGAATAAAAATCAAAGTTGTTTATACTGTGAAATGGTGTGTTACCATTTACAGTTTTTTTTATTTATAATTTAGGATATATTCGAGTAAATAAATATTGAAAAAAAAAAAATACATGTTCATTTACATAAAAAATTACATATTAAACAATAACAAAACATAAAAACATCATGAACTCAATTGAGCTAGTAATTATTTGTAATAATATTTTAAAGTACAACTTTAAGAGATGTCTTGGGTTAAATTAAGTGTTCACTTGTACTTCGGGCCTCCGTCGTTATTTTTCGTTTATTTTGTCTATGAATTTATGGATATTTTTTATTTGATCAATAATAGTGCATCTTCCTGACTTCATAAAATATTTCCAAACCAACAATTTGATATTTCACGAATTTAAACTACAAAATACTCCTAAACGATGTCGTGATAGCTTCGATGAATAAAATGTTTATAGTCCCTAGTTTTGAATTTTTTTTTTTTATTTTTTTGCAATGGAAAAATATATCATATGTGTTAAATGACTAAGTAACAAAGGGTAATGATTTTAATGGTTCTAAGGTAACGCTAATAGTGTAGTAAAGGTAATATCATGGTAGTGTTGCTGAAGGGTGAGGATATAATTTGGTATTATTTGCAAGGAGTGAAATATAAAATTAAACTAGGCCTCATCAATTTAATATTGATTGTTCTTTATGAAGACATGAGAGGGAGAGAAGGTACTAAAACATAGAGGAATTGATGACATGGCAGCTAATTTCCATGGAATAGAGAAAGAGTAGAAAACGTAAGTGTTTAATATACATGAATGTTTTGTTTTGATATTTACAAAATAATGTTTTTTAAAAAAATATTTTATAGAATTGTTATTCATTTTTTATAAACAAAAAAAAGTTCATTCCTGATCGTAGATACAACGATCAATATCAAAACGGGAAGTTAATACACTATCTACAATGGTTTGGATGATAGTTTGTTTACACAATTTATTCCACTTCTCTTTAGAGCCAGAAACGCAATAATATTAAATCTCAAGTATTTTTTCTTTTATGTTAAATACAAACACGAAAACATTCAAGCACAAATTAAAAACTACAGATTCATTTAGTAATTAATATTGTGATATCCGTCAGCTGTCGCTAAAGAGCCATTAAGTTATAATACTTATAGGACGGATAACTTTTTAAGATGTGTTTTTAATATCCTAATAGCTTATTTACGAGAAATTTGACAGATGTCTCGTCTTTCTCCGAATCAGTATTCTGTGTTTTTATATTTCTTTGGATGAGTATGCAATTGGATCATATTGGTCCATGGTATGACTTTCTTTCTCTACTCCCTAGAAAAAAACTCTTGCTAAAAAATTAACTCTATTAAAAGGGAAATATTCATAAATAATAATAATATAGCTTATAATAATGATCAACCTCATCTGTGTTTAACAACAAACTAGGGTTTTTTCTTTGTATCAAAAAAGGAATGAAGTGTAAGTGTTTTTTACATGGGAGGGCATGGAGGACCCGTGCTCTGTGTTTACTGGGCGGGATTCACTCTCTTCTTGGGCTCTGCAGATAAAACCATCAAACAATGGTCCGTGGAGACGGGAGAGTGCCTTTGTACGCTATCTGGTCACGGGGACGCTGTTACTTGCATTTCTCTGGAGACAAATCGAATTGTGACAGGTTCTCTGGATCGACTGGATGTCCTCGGAAGGGCACACAGGGGTCATTAGATGCCTAGAGGCAGATGATTGGCGCATTGTCTCCGCGGCTGATGATAAAACCATCTAAATATGGTCCCTGGAATCGGGTCGCCGACTCGTAACCCTTCGCTCACACACGGACGGCGTGATCTGCCTTCAATTCAATGACTTTTACATTTTGTCTGGAAGATATGATAAGACTGTAAAACTATGGGACTACACTGTTTGCTAATTGAGCTCTTGTTACCAAAAGGCATATGTTATTGTTGTAGCTCGCGTAAGCACTTTTCTAATACGTGCCCTAAAAGAAATATCTTCTTGAAAAATTGGCACCTTGGCGGATGCCAGTTCAACAAGACTAGCTGAGGGAAAATAAAGCTTGCCGCTAAATTCGACGAATCATCGTCCAATGTCGAAGCCCTAGTTACTTCAGCCTTCTCTAATGAAATGCTCTTATCATGGCAAGACATGGCCAATCTTGGAATGATTACCAAAAACTTCTACTGACGTCATTCAACCTCAAAACTAATAAAGCCCTTCCATGGAGGGTCTAAAGAAGAATGCAACGAATTCCTTCATTGCGGAGGAAACGATCTCCTTCAAAGCTATTCGTAAGAAGAAATTTTAAAGCTTTTCTCCACTCCCTCAATACATTGTCTGATCCGTCTACGCATGAGCATACCCCATCAGCCTTAAGAAAACTTAATTTAAATAAGAAAGTGTTGATTCAAAGACTAAACTTTGGTCAGACGTCGGACAAATTATAGAGATATGTGAATCCGGGCGTTCATATGAAATTAAGATAAAATCTGGGAAAATATTAACCTGGAATCGAAAATTTATCAAGCCTTCATCATTCTATCATCCTCATCTTAAATATAGACGACCATCACGATTGGCCAAGATATTTGTGACGATAAAGTGTTCTAAAAACTCTATCAAAATTATATAATTACTTATTTTTTTGTTTTGTTTATATGTACATTTGAGCTTTTTTTCTTTTCGTCATTAATTTTTATGTGTAAATATTTCCGTGTATATTTAAATTAATTATATGTCACATCCCTTATGTATTTGTAGGTACAATCAGTTAACCTAGAATATATGTAAAGCTCACATGTTGGTGTTGTTGCCTCATCTTTCCCATCCTAATACTTCAACATCTTTAATGATGAACTCGCTTTTTGGAAGAATAAATATATTATTGGGATTCCCAATATTTATGTTCATAATAAAGAAGATTATAGATTAACAGAAATTCGATATAAAAATATGCATATATTACTAAATAATTAGAAAATGATGACGCATGAAAAAAATGGTCCAAATAAATATTGGTCCCATCTAATAAAAAAGAAGGAAGTAATATATCTATTATTGCGTATACATTTTTTGTCATTACTTAATCAATTTATACGATAAATGATAATAAACATGTGTATAAGTATTACTTAGTACTAATTGCTGTTAATTAAAACATGGTTGGCGCGTAGAGTTTTGCCTTCATTTAATGTCACAACAAATAACAGCACAAATGTTTGCATATAAAAATGTATAATAGAAAAACAACATAGAACCATGGTTTCACGAAAGCAAATTAGATTGCTAATTGTAAAAACTATGCTTTCAAATAATGGATGTCGAAATGTTTCTAGAATACTAGCTTTAAAATGATATATATCTAAATTGAGAGGTTGATTTTTTTAATATTATGTCTTTTTTAAACGTTTGTTCTAAACAAAGATGATCCCATCATCTCTGATGATGCTTGGCTTAGTTGTATCCACAGATGCAATTCTATCCTCAATTTGGTTCACAGCTGGTTTCCAGCCTCTGTCAACGGATTACATAAATGTGATGCGTCAAAATCCATTCCTTCGATTAAAAGGGTTGTTGGTAATCGTAAATATGTAATAGTAAATATGCTTTCCAGCAAGATTGGGCGCCTGCACATACCTCTAGAGTCATTTAAGCCTTCAAATTTAAAAATCAGATTTTTTGGGGTACATAATATGTGGCCTCCTCATAGCCTTGATTTAAAACCATTTTTTAGCTATATAAAGCTTATTTTTCATATGTTTTAGTCTTAAAATTATAACATAGTTTGTCATAAAACTTTGATTCGTTCAATAAGTTATCATGGAAAGTATATTTTTTCAAATTAAAGTTTATATTAAGAATATCAAATTTATACTTCTTATCATAAAACTAGTTTTATATACCTGAGCATCATGTTTTTTATTTAAATAAGCATTTTGATAAAGAAAATCTGTGTTCTGGTTACTAACGCTCAAATTAAATTAAATATGAAGTAAGTTGAAACTATATTTTGAATAAGTAGCTACAAAAACTCATGATCTCCCTAGAGTCGCTTTATGACATTGTATAAATTTAAGCACAATAAGACTAAAGATAAATTTAGACAAGTATCAAAAAGATTCATCTAATTAATATTAACAAATAAAATTATCATTTTTTCTTTTGCCTATATGGTTCGATAGAATTGCATCCGACAGGATATAAAGAAGCATTATAGCATTAAAATTAGTCTATCGAACCTAGGATCTTCTGAATGAGTTAGACCAGAAATGACCATCTCATCTTGGGATTCGAACCTGCGCCCCCAGCATTGAGAGTTGAACATACCTTAACACGCACGGCTATCGCACCCTTTAATCTTTTTATGTTTTGATTACAATTTAAAAAAATGTCTTAATGAATACCTAAGAACACTAATATGTATTAAATCTTCCAATCCACTTGCAGTTCCATTAAGAATCTTTCATGAGATTTGTTGATTGATTATTATTTTGCTCAGAATTACAAGCTTGATGTAGACGTCAATGACAACGATTGTAAAACCTACTTGTTTATTTTATGCGACGTCATATTGCAGATTTAATAACTGAGGATTACGTCACTGGGTGTTCAAACTCTTTTCTCTTCCCGTCTTCCTCTTAATATTAACATTACATAAAACTAAATAAAATTTCTTATAAATATAATAAATTAAAGCTCAAGTATATTATTTCTCCAACTCTTTGTTTACAGACCTAGGCTCATTATGCATCGTTGCATCATCCAAGTATCTGGCCGCCGCATCATTATAAAATTATAGTAATGCGGCGGCAAAACTTGCAAGTTAGACCTTAAAAATTATAAATAAGCACACTTCTTGTGGGCGTAAAGATCTTAAATGGCTCGATTAAACAGCAGAGGAATCACAAATACTGGCTCTATTATTATTATAGTTCCTTAAATATATTAGAATATTTGTTTGGTTTGCTATAAGAGCATAATGGAAAAAAGAAAGGAGTTTGAACATCCAGTGATGTACTTTTTATTTGATGAATGAATAGTATGGCGTCAATGGCTGTATTATTAGGGTTACTTTCATTATTCCCCAAACACACCTACCTATGTAGAAATAATATGATCCGATTATTTCCTTTAAACTTACATCCAATGTTTTGTTTTAGTCATGGTCAAAATTTGACATTTTTTTGCTGATTGCTTACAAGTCTAAGTATGTTTAAATGTAGTTCTCTCAAACTCCTCCACCAAAATATATTTTTTCTTAATTATGTCTGTTTGAACGTCTTATCATCAGGATGGGGATCCATTTATCGTCATATAATAAAAACATTCATTTTCAGCTATAAGAGACAAGAACTCTTAATCCAATTTATATCAATGGTAAAATGATAATAGATTAGTTCAGTTAGAGCATTTATAAATTTCACTAAGACTAATTAAAAAGGACACTTAGTGTCTTGAACAATCCTTTCATTTTGTCAAGCGCTGTTTTTATTATTTACGCTCTTTTCTTTCTTTTTCACCTTCCAGATAACAAGTCAAGGTATAAAAATGTTTTTTATATTATCACTCATAACAAAAAAAATATCGGAGAAATTGAAGGAAAGGTTGAGAGAATTTAATATCTTCTGATAAAAAATATTAATAAATTCAGAAAGAAAAACAATATTTTTTGGACATTCTTTTGTGTGTTGAAGTAGCCAGCTATGCCAATCATAGCCATGTTCTGGCTCCTATTATAATATGCTTACCACAAACAGAAAAAAGAGACATACACATTTTTTTAAGTACCTTTCTCACGATCTAAAAGCAGTCATTCAGAGAGAAATACAATTTTTGGGGGACATGCAGGCACCAACATTTTTTTTGTGTGTATAAGCAGCCAGCTATGCCAACCACAGCCATGTTCTAGCTCCTATCAAAATATACTTACCACTAACAGAAAAAGAGAGATACATTTTTTGAGTTCCTTTCCCACAACCTAAAAGCAGCCTTCTGCACTCATAGGAGTATATAATATATACCAACGACTAGAAAAATAGAATTCAATGGCGCCGTCCCAGCATTGCTAAATGAGCATTACTTCCATTTACCTCCCCCCCCCCCTCGCCCCTCTTCAACGACTAGTCATCGTGTGAAACTTTATGTTCATCCTTTCTCATGAAAAAAGGAATGCAGACACCCCTTTCTTCAACAACGACAACAAATAGTCATGGGGAACGAAGGAATTGTCTGATAATTATAATGAATCCACTTATCAGTAATGATGAGGTTGCGCGAACATACTATTTTGCTACACTAAATTTAAAATCTTGAACTACAAAATTATGTTATTGAATAAATATTTGCTCCATTTGTTAATAAGGATGAAATAGTGTCATTTGTTTATGTTTAGAACCAACAAAAATAGTTTTATTCAAGTTTTCAATTTTGTTTATGAGAAAATGCCAAATAATGATATGAAATTAAAGTTCTTCATCATCTTAAAATAAGTTTATTGACAATAGTAGCAAATACTGCTCTATAAAATGACCCAGACATGTGAAGGGAACGCCAGTGTTTAGAAACCAACAAAAAGAAGTCTATTATTATTTAATTTTTCAATTTGGTTTATTACAAAATACCGAATAATAATAAAGCATGAAAGTTCTACCTCATCATAAAATAAGTTTATAAGAATAGTAGTAAACCCTATTTCATAAGTTGAATTTTAAAAGTACAAAGCTTACAAGCTTGGTGATAAAGCTCTATTAGTTCAACGTAATGAGGCAGTATTTAAATAGATTTCTATTGAAGTTCTTACAAACTTATGAATAATTAATAACAGTTATTTCTGGAGGTACTCAGAGATTGGATTCGATAGAAAATATATAACGCCGATATTAGTAGTTTTCAGCAAACTATATAAAATTGATATCGGTGAGAGATACAATTTCATTTTCGAGAGATCAAGAATCTTACACTAACCGCAACCGATTAAGATAAATCAGTGACTGTATTCGTTAATTTAAAAAGAACACAAAAGTATGTTTAAAAACCGTCCTTCGATACTATCAATAAATGTTCATTCAGTAATCACAGTTCTAGTAAGTACTAAGATCACATGACAAGCTAAAGAAAATACTTGTTAGATATATTTTATTCGTCAAATATAATTTAATATGCGTGTTCTTTTCGCCAATTTTTCTGTCTTTTTTTATTTCTCTTCTACAGTAAAGTGTAATTAAACGAAAACACTTAGTAATTACGTAGAAATATATAAAACCTGACTCCAAAAATTGCTAAAACCATGGTTACACTTATAAAAATTTGTCAATTTGGGTTACGATATTTTAAATAAGGTTAAGCAATCCAGTCACAAATAATAATGAGTAAATTTAATTAGAAAGGAGATTAATTAGTGTAATCATTACACATTTTAAATGAAACCAACATTAAGATTTTATTTCCTTTACTTAACTCACAAAAAAAGATACATTACTCTTCACGTGTAGGTATCAAATAATAGCATAAAAATATCTGTAATAAATCTAACACATTTGATAAATTATACATACACAAGATGAGGTGATCATTTCTCAATTTTGTAGTTCTATATTAAAAATAGTTTTTCTTTCTTTCCACTTGGCTCGAGCAGGTGAATATATACTCTGGATGCAACTTTGGCTTGCCCTCTTATACACCATAACAATGGAAAGAAAGAGAAATATCTTTCAAAATAGAGATGGCAAAATTAATATTTTAAAATATTCGGATTGAATATTTTCGTTCGTTAAAAAAAAATTCACGATCGAATCATTTTGTTGAATAGAAAAGAGCACATAAACGAATGAATATTTTGCAATTAACTCAAGGAAGCCAAAATTAACCTTTACTTTGTTCATGGGGGAAACACTGTAACTCACGAATATTTTCACTCATTTGAGTCATTTATAAAAAATAGGATTCGGATAAAAGACTATGAACGACAAAAATGTATTCGTTTATTTTTAATTAATAACCGAATCAATCTTATATAATTTCAAGTACTCGTTCCTTTCAAACTAATTCTTCTTGAACGGCGCATCACTATTTTTTAGTGTGTCAGCTTATCAAATGTCAGTCGTAGAGAGATAAACATTCATAATATTATATTGCATATCGGTGATGATCTTGGAGATCATTTGAGTCATTAATAAAAATAGGATTCGGATAAAAGACTATGAACGACAAAAAATTTATTCGTTTATTTTAATTAATAACCGAATCAATCTTATATAATTTCAAGTACTCGTTCCTTTCAAACTAATTTTTCCTGAACGGCGCATCACTATTTTTTTAGTCTTTTACTGATATACGAAAATCAACGACTGATAAGCGACAAATGGATTATTCTGTCTCAACTAAAGTAAGTATTCCTTGGTTTCTTAAAAAGTTGTAGGTACTTTTATTAAGGAATATATATTTTTTAAATTCCTAGAATGAAATCAACTTTTGATCATATATTATTTATTTTTATTTCAGATATCATCTTAGAGGATTTTTGTGGCATTAATCATCCCCTTTTAAGGAAGTGAAATGACATCTAGTCATTGCATTGATGTCTCGAATGTTGAGCTCCCTTCACCGAGGCATTCAACACGACTTCTTGACAATGTTGCTTAATTGTTACCTTATACTCATCAACACGCCAAGGGAACTCATAGCAAGCGGCACTACTTATACAACCCCCATTTTTAAGGCTGGTACTCCTTGGATATCGGTGGTACTCTTGGACGTACAAATTCGGTATGTTTCTGACCCTCATCAGAGACTTGTCATCCAGGGGGAAGTCAACAGTTGTATTATACAAATGAAAACTAGCGAGAAGGTGTTGCGAAGCCTTACCCTCTAAAGAAGAGTCCATTTTCTTTGAGCATTTCTACTTATTCAAGTTGGAACATGCTCAATATGATCCTATCGACGACTTTTGAGGAGTCATGCGAGATTTGGACTCTTCGAGTGAGGCAGATGTGCCACACTACACAAGGAACGCAATCCTTGACGCGGATTCTTCACGATTCCCCTGACGATCTTTGAAAAGAGATGCTCGAACCAGAACATCTAGGCTCAAACGAACGATGGAGTCGACCTTTACTCACTCCAAGCAGATTACGAGGAACGATTCAGCTCTTTTATAAGAATATAGAGTCGGCTTAAGAAGTCTCAAGGTGATTCTCTAAGCACGTGACATGTATTCCGTGTCAAGACGTAACCACGAAGGAGAAAAATGCACAGTGCTGTGGACCCGCAGAAGTCAACCTACATCTTCGAGGACTTAGAAGAAGCTGTAATTTGATGTTAATCTTGAAAGGGGATGTGATCTAGCTACATTCTTTTCTGTCAAGGATCAAGTCAAAAGGTATTGAGGGAGTTAGGCTGAAGAGGGTGGATATTTCTGATTGGATGTAGCCGATCGTGACGATGAAACAGCCCCACTCGCACTTCATCCCCTGTATTGTCAACAAACAGTTGCATCCTCTTCCTCTCCCGGATGAATTATTCTCCTCATAGGAGACCAATATTTATTGAAGCTGTACGCCCTAGGTGAGGACTCCAATAATATCCCCATTATTCAATATTCCACTCCGATATAACATCCACCCATATGGACTCACATCCACAGGAGATACTCTTGGAAGATATCTTTAAAATCAATGTACAGATCAACGTTGTCCTAAAGACTGAGGAGGAGTACCTCAGGATACTGGAGGAATTAAACCGTTGGGTATCTGTAGTGGCGGCTCGCCTAAAAAATAAGTGCAAAGTTATGAGGAAAAGCTTTCCTACCCAAGATTTTGTATTTCCAATGTAATAAGACTCCTTGATCTTGATCTCCCTAACTAATATCGAAGCTCAAGCACCTTCTTTGGCGATGGAGGTCAAATTGTTCCTTGAGATGGTGCAATATTATGCTCGTTTCATCCTTAACATCTCTCCACGACTTGAACAAAAAGGTATTTCATTGAAGTGAAGATTGTCAGGTGAGTTATTTTTATACATGAAAAATGAATTACTGATGCTTTTATTCGCTCACTATGATCCCCTTTAGATACCTAGTGGGAGGAGGGGGTTATGCTCTGTAACATTAATTATAAATAATTATTGTTAAATACTATTCATCATATTTTTAATTAAAAAATAACATCAATTCATTTTATTTTTTCAGGAAATTTGCTCGAACATAAGAACGATCATCACTATAAAGGGCAAACTTCCTTTCAAAAATATTAAGGCACAATTCTTGTGAGCACGAGACGGGTTCTTGACTAATGACTGTTTAATCGTTTTTGATAGACTTCATTCAGTCGTTACTTGCCACCAGCTGAATCCTTAAGCCGTCGGAAGAAACCGGCAAGGAGTTTGAAGAACTCCACAAGGCTATGAGCGAGCCTTTTCCACTTAAAAAACCGTCCAATTCTACTGAACGAAGTTTGAGCAGGCTCAAGATGACTGGACAACTTCTGAGGAGACATGGAATATTTGGGTACAAGTGAGACGGATACGACACGTTACTTGAGGATATCGTGATCTTTGACGTCGCTATCAATTACACAACTACTTCACGACTCCCCTAGACTATCTTTTAAAATATATACTCGAACTTCACTGAGGAATATGGCACGGTATCTTAAGAATACTACTCATCACTGTGACAAGAAAACTTATGTAGGTGAGGGCTTAAAGCCATTAGCAAGAATTATTATATTAAAGCGTGTGAGATGTTATCACTTTGAACTCATAATATACACTAACTTTATTTACGCATCGTATAAATATATATTGATACAAAAGGGATTTACTGGATAATACGACTGAAGGAGGGAGAGAGGTAAGCAACCGCCACAATATATACAATCTAAATTTCTAATGTTGACACTCTTATGGAGTTAGTGAGAGTCTCACAAATCTGACTACTCAAATTTTTTGTAGGGTAGTGAACTCCATCATCATTACCTTTAAGGAAAATGATTTGTTTCTCTCACCCTTACGAGGATTTCTGGCCAGTTAAAGTATCAAAAACTTTCAGTAATTCATTTAATAGTATAATCATAAGAAAATCGGAGTAATTATTGGTACTTTTTAAATTATTATACGATGTATTTTATAAAGCTAATTGTTACAACAAAAGGAACATTAAAAAACATGAAGATAAGAGTGAACGATACTTTCACTTTTTTTACTTTCGAATTAAATATATAAATGCTCTTTCATTATTTACTTATTAATATAAAAGTCTTTTTATATGATTTTGTTCTTCTATAAAAAATATTCTAGATATTTTAACTGCATTAATTATAATTATTTAGTAAACTAAATAGCCCTCCCCAATTTTTGTCCTACCAAGGTAAGCATGTCCACGGTCATATTAATTTATATTTGTCCGAGGAAGCAATGGTAACGTAGGAAATGCTTAGCACTAATATAGTTTCGTTTATCAGATCTGAGAGACGGACACAATTTGGTCACGTATTTACAAAACAATACATTCATCATAATAATTCTCTTAAAAATGATAACTTTAATTTTGGTAATTTGTGTTTGATAAAATATTATCTTTTATTATTTTTAGGGCAAATAACCTGGCCGCATTTATGATCGTGGACATCGTTAACAGTGAGGGCTGTGTAATGTAACTGCACTTGCTCTATTCAAAAGATGTCTACCAGGATATGTATTTGGAGATGCTCAGGATATGGTTCTCACTGGATGGACCATTTGGAGACTCTAGAAGGAGGAACACTTTTTAACGGGACTCATCGCCTCATACAAGGGCCTTGCTATATGACAGCGCCCCACACTTATGAGACCCTAAGATGTGGTCATATAACTTCCTTGAACTCAACCTCTGTGATTACCCTGTAGGAGATTTGAGAGATTCCTGCGACTCCTGCAAGACAGTGGCGGTCGTGAAATTTAAAATACCTGTAACCGTTTCTATGGAGGCTGCTCCGTGAAGGCATATGGATGAGTTATGGAAGCCGGACTGAATTATGTCATATTGAACGAAATGTGACTGACTATTCAATGTGACTCTGGTTTAAAAAATTGTTTCCAGAACCTCTCTTTATTGATTTCATATAAATTTCAAAATTGAATTTCTTCTATCTTTTTTTAATTTGAAACATTATTTCTCAGGAATTAAGCAATTCAAATAATCATCCAAAATAGGTCCTGAAATTATTATCTGGCAACGTCCTGTTTGTTTCAATGTATATTTCTCGTAAAATGAATGTATTCTATTTAACCCTAGTTTGATCTTAGTATTTTGCTTAATATTAATTAATAAAATTAATACCATAACATTGATTCTACACTCAAAGTCAAGTTCGGTAATGACTCCAAATGCTTGCATGGCTTTTAATTGAGTATTAAAATAAGCTGTAGCAATTTTATCAACATATATGATGAAATGAAAGTATGAGAGACATAGTAATTTTGCTTAAAATGTATATTGGCTACTTTTGGTTGTATAAAATACTTTGATAATCAATTGAAAATATATCTATTGAAAATAAATTGTCATTAAACGAACAGTTAAGGTGTATGTAGATTATTTATAATGTAAAAAATATATTTATTTATTAAATAATGTTTTAAAATACAATCATAAAAATGTTTGATTTGCCGTTGTAAATATGATATTGTAAATATATGCATAATATCAGGTGATTTTGGTTTTGTATATTTTTTAGTTCATTTAATGCTTACATTTAAATCACTACTTATGCCAATATTTGAAATTAATTTTCATATATATTTCCTTTTTTCAGATAATATGAAGGTTCTTTTCGCTCTGCATCCTCCTAAAATATAACTGAAGCAATTGGAACAACACCATTCACAGCTGACCTCTTTCCTCCACATCAGAATGGCATCTAATGTATATTGTGTACAAAGGTTTGCACAATCATTCTCCAAGCATCTCATGGAAATCTCTTCCCTCTCATGTTTGATTCCCAAGTTTCTATTCTCCACTCAGTCCGACACGCGATAGTGTCTCTGAGTCTTCCATATTTTGCCCAAGCCCGGAGGCTCAGTAAACCAAAGTTATCATTCCTTAAGGCCTCCGAGGCAAGAATTTTTTCATATCTTCCGCAGTCCCCATCATGGAAAAGCCGTATAGAAAATACCCTGTGTGGGGACTTTTGATGCTCAATCGGATGTTCGACCTCGAGGGATTTTCACAGGACCCAGAGAGCTCCCAAGTCTTTAGCAAGCTGGACTTCATAAAGATAGACTACCAAATATGTTTTTTTGGATCCTCAAGACATACACCAAACGTCCAGTGCTACACTCTTTTTTAGTTCATGCAGATAGCATTCGGACTCAAAAACACTTTTCAATCCTTACAACGATTTATGGATAAGCTATTTAGAGATTCGCCCAGAGTTGTTTTGTACCTTGGTGATATCATGGGAAAGCGCCGGCAACTTCTTTATAAGATCTTCACTAAGTTTCAGAGGCCAATTCGGTACATATTCCTTATCAGGAAGTCCTAAAGCAATTAAACTTCCCCAAACATCACCTTTCTCGGAGCCACTTGCCGGTAGTGTTGAAGCTGTTAAAGACCTAGCTTCCCCATAACTTGGACGGAGTGTAAAACCATTTTGGACAGGACTACCCGATGGGCTGAAGCATAATACAACTGACTTGCATCAAGGCAGAGTTGGTTATGGACGGCTAATGGGATCATCGAAAGATTTCATGGGTAATTGGAAATTAGCTTCTAGATGACCAAGGAATGATAGTTGTGTACTGAAGCTCTTCCTTTTGAGCTTTTCTGGCTGAAAACTTCAGTCCCCATTATTCCGGAAGCACATTTCTCGCCAATGCATCACTTTCGGATCCGCACTCCGGCTATCTTTGTCCTTAGTGAATTCCTACGTCATCCCGATAGAAAGGAGGTATTGCAGGAGCTGAGGCAAATTAAGAATATCCCTTCCATAATCATAGTAGAGTCGCTCGGGAGAGTTTTCAAGGAAGACATCGCATGTGTTTGTTTAAAACTGCAACTTCCGTCAATTATGCCATATTTGAGTTTTAAAATTGCCCCTCGAATTCCTTATGGCATATATTGATTACAAACCAGACAACAAGTTATCTTATTTCGTAAAATACCCTTCATTCTACAATTGAACAGAAGGAAATACCCAGATTCAAAGAAGCCAATAAAAACTTGAAGACTTGAAGAGTGTTTGGACGCAGAGGACTGTACAAATTGTTCCCAAGTCTGCAGCTACTCCTGGGTGAACGCAAAGTGGACAACCAACTGCCTGGCTAAATAATTAATCTCTCTTCCCTCATTCTACTTCCCATACCGTATCCAGATCCTTAACTGTAACCACAACTACCTGCATTCCCCCAAGGAGCATGCCTTCAAGTTCGTGTGACTCATCAACATTCAAAAGGTCTACATGTCATCATGATCGAGGAGGACTTCAGCTGGAATCGCCTCTTTTCCCTCTCAAGTAATTTCATTTAAGACCATAACTAAAGGGCTAAAACTAGCATCTGAACATATATTTGTGACGAGTGATTCATATTAAAAGTGGTCTTCGACTCTGAATGAAGTGTTCTTATTTTATAAAATGCTATTTTTGTTTTGTTGTGCAAAATTAATATTTTAATATCATTTCAGAAACTTGGGGGGGGGCAATATAGGACTTCTCAAGACCATAATATTTGCCTGATTTGTATACTTGTAGATTTATTAAATATGTATACAAAAAATATTAATAATACATATTATACATAGCACTATGTAACAGGATTTTGCCCCTGGGCTGAAATTTCTAATTTGAGTCCCATTTTTACGTAGATTCCAAAAATGCCACTCAAATATCGTCCGAAAAAAGGTTTGGACTTTATGGCCTTTTATTTGAAAATCACGATTTTCATAATTTCTAATGGTTCAGGCCCAGTTATCTTCGTGCAAAGTAAGAATAACCACAAATGTCAGTAGTATTTTTTTAATAGTATGTCAATGCATTTGAAATCAGTTTTATAATTTCAATATCTTTCTTACTATTTGAAAAAATTGGATTTATATTTCAAAAAGTTGATCATTTTTTAGTGTTCTATTTAAGCAGCTATATTTTTTGTTGTTTCGAGTCTATTGACTATAATCAATATGTTATATATTTTTGGTATATGTCAATGCATTTCACAACAGTTTTTATAATTTCGATATCTGGCACGAAAGTAAATAAAAGATCAATTTGCATTAAATACTATTGTGATTTGTTACGAAGAAAAAAAACAGGTATCCCTTTTATTTACATATAATTATTTACAAGTGTCAAAAATAATTTTATCTTTTAGAGAGTTACTGTGATTTGGAAAAGTGCGTTCCAATATTGTTATCAAATTATTTAAGGAACTTGCAAATATAAAGGCAGACCTGTTTTTTTTCTTTGTAACAAATCACAATAATATTTAATGCAACCTCAATGAATAACCTAAAAGTAGTTACATAATATGATTTATTAACTATATAAATAATACTTCGTCCTACTAAATTGATCTTTTCTTTACTTTCATGCCAGATATCGAAATTATAAAAACTGCTCTGAAATGCATTGACATATACCAAAAATATATTGCATATTGATTATAGTCAATAAACTCGAAACAAATATAAAAACGGATTTGAAATGACAGATACAGTAGAAAAATAAATACTACTGACATTTGTGGTTATTCTTACTTTGCACGAAGATACATAGAAGATAATAAACTCCTATGAGACATTATGATTTAATGATTTTTGTACTGTTTTAACCCAGGCCTGAACCATTAGAAATGATGAAAATCGTGATTTTCAAAAAGGTCATAAAGGCCAAACCTTTTTTGGACGAAATTTTAAGTTTATTTCCTCCTGAAAAGGGCCGACATATAAAAAGGAAAAGTGGCTTCGTCTTAAAATAATATCCAAATTGGAGTAAACTCTTAATGCAATTTTATCACGGACAAATCAAGTGGCTTCACATTCAGCTAACAAATGACTCAGAGTTTATTTTTGTAGCTTACAAAAGAAGCAAAGCCTTTCTTCAAGTGTTTTCCCATGGATATTGTTTGTAGTGATGATGTTTGATAGAATTCTATATCGAAACAATATAAACTGTGATCAAACTTTTTATTTGATAGACTTTTTATAATTTGGCTCATGGGATAATTTTCATTTACCTTATCACGGTGCCTCTCAATTTGCCTCAAATATTTACATTTAATATCGTTCGTTAATTGTAGGAGACGTTGGCTTTTATTTAAAAAAACTAATAAAATTTAAAAAACAATCCCGAGGTCCAATTTATCTGCTTGTTATTTCAATTGTACTTAAAATTCTTCGCTTCTCAAGTGCTTCGATAAAAGTTTCTTCTAAATTACAATAAAATATTTCTCCCAAAAAATCAAACTTCTTCTTTAAAAACGTGCCTTTCAGGAATTCAATCGGTTATTATTCTTTAGCGGTTTTTGCCACCCCATAAGTGGAAGGATTTTGCGCGAAAAAAATTCTGCTACCCCTGCAACACTACTCCAAAAAGGATTAACCAGCTTAAGACATGCAATAATTTTTCCTGGCCCGTTATTTTTCACTTTTTAAAGGACATTTACCCCTCATATTCCATTTTAGAAACTATTGTATTCGTCCATGACGAGTCTTCACAATTCAGTCTCTTAAACCACGAAAAGAGAAATGCCTTCCAAGTCTCTTCCATTGGTAAAAGTCCCAATCCTCAAAACCTTTTCGGACACACTATTCTTTTACAAGATAAATAGGAAGAAACCCCTTTCCGAAAATGAACGATGAACAAAGATATTTTCTTTATTAGTTTATTGTCATAAGGAGTGACCCTTAACAGGTGTATAACTTTAGGAAATATTAATGAATTCTGAACCTGGATTCGGGACGTTATATTCCATTTAATGAGAGAGCTAAAACCCGCCATAGACTGTCTGATTCTATATTCAATTTTCTTAAAAATTTCCGTGACATGAGATTGTCCAAAAGAAATTTATAACCCAAAACATCAAGTTCTTGAAGGATTTTTACGTTTAAGGAATGTAGATTGTTTCCAGTATTTGAAATTATACTTGTTTTAGAAAAATTAATATTCAAGCCAGAATCTGTACCCAGAGTTTTTATTATTTTTAGACTTTCATGTACAGACTTTTCAATTTCTTTAGTGGTACCTGAATATAAAGTAGTCATATCATCTGCATAGGCTCGTATTTTGTTACTTATCTGATTCCTGATATAACTATCATATTTACAACCATTGGGCTAAAGTCATACTGGCCATACATCTTAATAATATAGCTGTGACAAATACTGTCAAACGCTTTATGAAAGTCTATTGCCATTTCTGCTCTATACTCTTCTGTTGTTTGATCTATTGAATCCATAATACTTCTGGGAGCATCATTGTAATGAAGCAGACCGCGCTGATAGGGGTCTGCGAATCTCCACTAACAAATTAATTAAACCACGATACTAAGATCGTATTTATATCAATAGATAACACTATAACACAATAAATAATAAGAACGATATGTTACTTCTTTGAAAGTATTATCAATACTATATTTCGATTGTTTACATAATATTATTTTCATGTTATTGCGCCTTTTTCAACAGCTGACGGAGGACGTGTAGAGTTTGTTTATTCCTCAAGTAAGCTGACTAGTGATGGTTCGTAATATCAGACCCTGTTCGATCTATCGTGACACTCCCCCTGGTAAAGGACTTGACCTTTACCACTTGCATCACTGATGGGATAAGAGAGTCTGATATGTCGTACAATTACTTATTGCAACCGTCTTAGGAAAAATAAAATGGAGTCTGGCTGTCTAGAGTCTCCACTCCAAGATAACTGACAGACTTTATGTTGCAGATATGTCTCGCTAGTTGTTGGAACCGGTGTTTAGGTTGCCGGACCTTTTATCACCTTATACCGATGTAGGTGGAACTCCGTCAAAGGAAAAAATAATAGAAAACCTTTGGTAGCTTGTAAATGAAATAAAAAAATAAAACTATAGCTGGTTCGCACCCGTTACAAGAGGGGAAAAATTGAAAACCCCTATGGGCTCTACACGGTACTACTAATTTCCTGTCACTCATAAACTCAGGAAAACCAAGGCTTGTTGGCCATCTGAGGTAAAAACCTGAGAGCAAGAATGCACACCATTGCAAAAGGGTGGTTTTGAAACTGAAAGGGTAAATCCTTGTAAACATTTCAAACCAGGGTTGGTTGTAATGCCACCCAGACGGTCCCAAGGCAATCTGACTACCACTGATTATGCTATCATTTTTCTCGCTTTTCGAGCTACCTCGTCTCTCGCCAAGAAGGGTGCTCCACATGAGATTCGTATACTTAAGTTCTCTACGTTGTTTAGAAAAGTGTATTGGCTAGATACACAATTACATCTTACTTTTAGTAAGTAGTTTGTAATAATCAGAGCTGAAGAAAAAATCAATAAACTAGCCACATGCTCATTTTTTTTAATACGCAACAAAGTCACGATATTGAAGAAACTAAGGAAATGCTTATTTTATTATCTACTCACTAAACCAAACCCTAACAATCTTTCAATGTTATTTTAGAATAATAATCTTTATGCTTCTTATTGTTATGATAATACTAAATAGT
>CP045907.1:10716261-10739580 GCA_013387185.1 Caligus rogercresseyi
TTGGTATTAGCTTAATACTTTAGCATATAAGAAGTTGAGAGACATAAAACTAAAAAGTCCTGTAATTTCTATTAAATATATGATCCAAGATATGTTAGGAGTGAGAGGGGATCATAGGTAAAATAGCATACTATTCATATCTAACTGAATCCTCTCCTGGAAGAAAGGAACGCCCTTCCAATGTGTCAAAGAAACAAAAAGGGGTCCCCATGGTATCATATCCTAATTCAATAGTATCTATTTTTAATGGATTATTTAGCTTATCAAGATAATATGCATGTTTAAGTACTGCATTAGTTTGATAATGTCTTGAAATTACTAGGAATGACCGCCATATTTATAAGCATCAAATTTCAGAGACCTTTTTCCTCGTACAATAAGAAAATCAAATGAAATAGATACAAACAACCACAAATATATTTAACCTTGTATGGAAACAAGCAATAATCAATCAATACGTGAGTTAGTAAAGAACTGGGATAGGTCAAACTGACAGGTGAACAATACGTGGTTCCTTATGATATGAAAAACAGGACTTGTGGCTATTGAATGTATTACTTCCTCCTTTTTAGAGTTGTTTTTATGTTTAAGTAAAGCTCCCAAAGGAAAAAGATGGACTTTAATGTGATACGCTTAAAGCTTTGCAGCTGTAATTGGGTCCCATAGCATTTGGAATTAAAGGTGCTTTATAAGTGGTAAACTATAAGTCCTTTTTGGATGCATCGTACAAAAATTTCCAGGAATACAGCTTTTCCCGTTTCATTACAATAATTAAACTTGAAAATACAAATCCTGAAAACATGGCTCAAGTAGACATGAAATATTGAGGGGATTTATTAAGCTGTTTGGTTCCAAACCTAAAGCAGACCTCCGAACCTGTTCGAAATACAAAATGTTGTAAAAACGGTTGGTTCTGAAACATTCTTCGAAAACGGGTTCTGAACAGAAGATATTTAGTCCGATCCAATCAGCCGAATGCTGGTTCACACCACGATTTGGAAAATTTGGTAAATCCAAGTTTTGGAACCATGTTCCACCCATGATTCGTAGTTTCGAGTTCGGAAACGAACAAAATCCGATGGCTACCAAGCTACGGAATTTTAAGATCCCTTCAAACAAATTTAAGAACCTTAACGAATAAGACTCATCATAAACCATGAATCTTGTATCCATTTATTATGATATCTAACTTATCAAGGTAGGGAAGATCATTACATTCACTCATTTCCTTTTTTAGATCTTTAGTCTGAAGGAGAATGTATTTGTTATAAGTTTATCACCGTATTTCAAAACATACAGACACAAAATACATACACAAATTAAAGTCAGGAGAATATTGTGTTATCATTTTAGTTGGATGCATAAAAGTTAAGTACAATTCAATATATGTAAGTTTTACAATTTTATAGAACTAATTAGTAATAAGGACTCCGATACTTTTTAGTTGATAAAATTCAAAAGTCATTTTAAGTCAAATTGAGAGGAGGAAAGAAGATTACGGGCTGAGAACACCAGTAATATAATAATTCATGGTTTAAAATCAAAAATGTTAAATCACTCTCTCTATTGGTTTAAATACAGAGTACTTACCAACACACTGACATTTGGTATATATGGGGACTACAGCGGAGGAAAGATTGTGCTTTTTTGCGGGGATTCGCTGGAGACATCAAGACATTTTTTATTAGAGTGCAAATATGTGGTAGAAATTTTAGAATATCTAAAATTGTTATTTGATGATTTTTTAAATATACAATTACGGAGTAAGGATTTTATTTACTTATAAACTGGACCGTACCAAGAAAATATAATTTTAGTACCACTAAAACTCAATATTTATGTATAAAATGAGATCTACTCGAGTTCCTTTACCTAATTTTTTACTTCTCTGGTTGATTATATTGTTAATAACACGACGTTTTAATGTATTTTTATGAATATTATAAGATATAATATCATGCGAATAAAGTTTTACCTTGGTATATATATATATATATATATATATATAATATATATATATATATATATATATATATATATATATGTACTTACTTCCTCAAAGAAGTATATGTACATTTGAAATTCCCCGCGTTTACTATTGTAAGGGGTACCAAATGTATAAAATATATGGGCCATAAGGATTTTATTTTAAACTCATATAAAACAAAGCTTAACGGTTACACAAAGTTTGTTCTCATCATTCTACCTGCTAGATAACAAAAAAAAGTAACAGACCATGTCTTTGTTCCATTATGTATTTGAATGCTTTCCGTAGTGTCTTTATCCCTGAAGGATCTCTTCACTCATGCGTGTCAACTCTCCTCCTTTTCTTCTCTTCCATACAGATTAAAGACTTGGAAAGAAAGAAAAACGCCTTATTTTTTCCATATTTCTTTCATTCATGTAAAAAAACCACCATGAAATGAATCCGAGTGCAACGATATATATATATATATATATATATATATATATATATATATATATCTACCTTGTCCTCGAGAAAGGGTGGACAATAATACTATATCAATATGATGGCTTATAATTTGACAACTGTAAATGGGTCCCAAGGCTATTAATTAAAATTATCATATATTAAAGGATTCTTCTTCAATTGGTAAGTGAATAGAGACGGACACAAGGGGAAGAGAAATCATATAAACCTAAACACTATCCAAAGAAGAGTATGCTCTACAGGCTGAGGTGTCTTGACGACTTTTACGCCCTGGGCGAACACTCCATTGGCACCCCCCCCCCCCCCCCCTCAGTGTTACAAATAACATGATTACAAGGCGCATCCACATCCCGCTGCCGCTCGAGCTGCGCTGAGCTCCGGTGCGGCGTCCGGCAGAAATAGAGATTGGGACGTGATTCGCAGTGTGTGGAAACGCTCTCATTCTTTTCTTCTGACACACACACAACCTGTATACATGACTGCAGCAAGTTGACGTGATAGTAGGGGTGCCCCAGCGACCAGTCAACTAACTTGACTTGGAAATTAGCGGTTTTATAGTAGAAAACTGGTGATTTTTTTGAGGGGCTCCCCCAAATAGATTGCGCCCTGGGCAGTCACCCACATTGCCCATAGTAAAAACCGGCCCTGTCTACAGGGTACACGATGACAAGACTAAGTTTTCAAGTTTCACTAGTTTTAACTCGATATTACACTTTAGGATAACATTTTGGGAACCTTTTTATCGTGAGTTACGCATCACTTCACAATCACTGCTTCTTTTGTGAACATCCCTTTAAAAATAAGAATCCTTATGAATGCATATTATCTCTTCTTCAGTGGCCAGCATCTATGACGTCATTGTCGAATCCTTTGAAGTGACTCCTCTCATATTCCACATATTAATATTATTGATCAAACAATTAAGCTCACCAACTCAGGGAAATAATGAATGTTTGCTTTGCTTACTCACATCAAACAACACTACATGAACACTCTGACTATAAGACGAATAAAAAATAAAATAAGTTACCAATTGACAAAAATAATGTTTATTTGTGAGTTTATGAGGATTTTCTTTACAATTTTACAATGAAGTTATCTATAAGATTAAAGAATCTACGATCCCCCCAGCATCTTTTTTTTAAATGTCACTTTCTCCTCTCGTTGTCATAAGTCAAAAGATGTTTGGTTTTAAAATAACGTATGATAGTGAAAAATAACACCACCTATTTGACGAATACACAGCCGGAACAGTTTATAGAAAAGTCGAAGCCTTTCTCGTCCCATTGCAAAACATCCAACCTGTAAATAAACACTATAAATGGCTGAGAACATAAAATGAGGGATTTATAAGAGTTTCTTCACCCATGCAACTTAAAGGGAGACTGATGACTCGTCAATCATCATGATCCAATCACCCTTCTAAACTATATTACCCTCATATTTTTCATGTTTCACCATTTGTTATGATATCTACTCACGCGAGGTTGGGACCCATTTCACTCATTGTCCTTTGAAAAAGAGCAGAGTTTATTAAACGTTTACTCTGTCCCTTTGAGAGCTTTAGTTTAATGAGAATATAGAGTGGCGAAATAAGGATTGATAGCGTTTAAACTCGGAGTATTTGATAGATTTCTGTGAGAAAGACTGCGAGTGAAAGAACTAAAGAAAAAGTAAGACTTTATGTATATAATATACTTTTTTTATCCATGAAATATGGAGAGTGACGTCATATCATTATCCATTTCATGATTAAAAATAAGAAGTCTTACTCTCTTTTCCGTTCTTTCTGTCACTGTTTTTTCCATAGAGATATAAAGATATAGAGAACTTATTGGATTCTTCAGAGAAATACGTCATTGTGTCCTGAATACAGCTGAACGATGTTTCTCTGCTAATTGGAGGGAATAAGTTTTCTATATCTTTATATCCCTATGGTCCCCCCTCCCCCCAAACAATGGACTGCTATGGACAATGGACCTCGATATTCTGCATTCTCCCCTGTTACTTCGGCACACAGTATTCTCAATGTTATAGTCCTATGAAGTTATAAAAAATAACTTTTTTTGTGTATTTTATTTTACACTGTATAAAATTTTGCAGTCAACCGAATAAAATGTTTTTAACCGAAAAAAAAAATTGTACAATTTTTTAACATAATACATAAATATATATATTTTTTTGATATTCTCAACTCACATATATAATAATAATAACATTTTCAAACTATTTTTTATCAAAAGTATAGTAAAATAATAATAATACAAATAAATGCCTTTAAAAGTCTTTTGTAGTGTTTTGTGCCCAGGACACTTCATTGTTGTGGATGATCTTATCATTATCATTCATTTATATAGTCTTTTCTTTCTTAAAGAAGTTTGAATAATAATCATAAGATTTTTTGTTTCTTTGACGATGCAGTTCCCTCATTCTCCTCCTCCTTGGGGAAGGGTGGGTTCCTTATGGGTAATGTCTAAACTGCAGTTTGCTCCCCGCCAATGGATAGTTTAACGTGTTTTGCACTGCCCTCCGAGGTGACTGAGCCTCGTTCTCCTAGGTAAGGTTTCTTCAGACTGGGTTTAAGCGGACCGTGACTGCTTCCTGGAACGAAAGAAGAAAAGGAAAGAGAGGAAGTTAGCATTTTTTTTTTAAATATGAAAAGGAAAATAATTATAAATGAATCTCAGGAAATTGTGTTTTTAAAACACAGCCCTTCAAATGAGGGCGGGAATGAAATATGTATGGAATTGTTTTATTATTATGATTTATATTTAAACCATTTTTACATGAGGGGAAACGGGAGAAATTGGACTTGAGTAATAAGAACCCCCTTTTTGTTTATTGCGTCAGAGAAGAACAACAATAAGGGATTGAGTAATATTTAGTACATAGTCTGATAACATATTGCCATAAAGAAATGAACTTTTTGTCTCAACTAATGATGGCTGAGCTCTGGACAAATATCATTTACAGATCACGGAAATGTTGGGGAGGACATCTGTGCATATAAAAAACAAAGACTAAAGTTTTGTAAGCCAAAAGTCTTATATATTTTAGGATATATTTTGTTCTTAACAGTTCTGTTTTGACTGAGTTGTGGCATGCCATAAATTAAACGACTTAATATTCCATAAGTCATATATATCGCCTTAAAAAGTAACTGGATACACAATACAATGAATACACAATAGAGTGGAAAGAAATTATAAAACCTCTAACGTATACATCTGGTTATATTATTAGTTTTGTTAATAAACATTAAACACACGACCATTCGTTTGTCTACCAATCGTACTAATCAAATAAATTATTATAATATTACCCCTGCTATTACTTATTTAGATCAGGGGTTCCATATCTCTTGGCAAATACATTCAGAGTTCAATCAACTGATGGCAAGATTTGGGCAAAGCATTGAAAAGCATAATCAACTCATACTCCTTAGAACTTTGTGGGCATACTTTATTGTTAGGTCACTCATATGCCTCGACAATTGATGTATCTATTCAGAGAAAAAAGCTCACCGACTAAGTGCCTCTACAGAGTTACGTACATCGACCTATTTAATAACTGTATTCACATAATACTATAGGTAAATAGGTAGAAGGAACAAATGATATAATTGTCAGTCATCTTTGTATTATATAAAAAGCTTTCAGTCTTCTAAGGCAACATCAGATATTTCTTATCACATTCCTAGTCCCTTTGAATATTTTTTTAGCTATATAGAAGTGGAGGAGCCTAAAGTGAAAACAATCAACATCTCTTCTTGCAGCTTCCTTCTACTGATTTAAATAACAATTTCTTCTTAGGCTTTACAATTGTGGACGTCTTATAAAGAACCCTCTGGTTTATGATTTCTTGAGACTCAGTGCCAGTCCTCGGAATTTAAGCCTAGCATTTAGCAAAGTAAAAGTACTTCAAATTATAAATTTAATATTTTTTTAAAATTTGATTTGTTTATTTTATAATTATATAAATATTTATACCCTTTACGAGAAGGGGATTTTCTTCGACAGTTTCCACGTACAATAGAAAACTTTTTTTACAATTGACAAACATTTATTAGCGTAGGCAGGGATTTATTTAGTGATGAATATAATCTAATAATTTGATCTTCTCTGCACACCAGCCTGCAAAGGTAATAAATATACATATAAGTGACTATAAACGAAGAACAGACAAAATACTCGTCTCAGCAGCTAATGGAAGCCATTTTATTTTGCTTTTATGGCGAAATATATGTTTTTAAATCAATGAAACAGTGAAGAGAAGGAAGGAATGCTTTGTTATTATTCCTTGAGCAGTTAAAGTGATATAAATACAAAATGTAAGGGAATAGAAAAAGGGAGAAATTATCCAAAGGCTACCCAGTGACGTCATATTAAGGGACTACTTTTTTATTACATGAAACATAACATTGGGGGACTTTATAGTGGGACATTGATTGTAGGAGTACCTTATTTATATTCCCAAGACTACTAAATGGTTTCAGCGAGTGTGGCAGCCATTTTAGGTCACTAAACGTCATCAAAGAACAAGTCGAGTATTTGTTTCTTCTCTATTGAGTATTTTTTAGGTATAGGTCGATGGCACAGCAAAAAAGAATATATTTTTTTTGTCACTAATGTACGATCCTTAAATAGTTATGTCTTTATATTGAGGACTCCATTACATGCTTTAAGTATGTTAAACGACTCCAAGAAAGTGATATTACGATAGCGTTGAATAAAAACAAATTGTCTTTCACGCTCAAATCAAGAATAAGGTCAATTGGATATTCTTAGAGAATTCCTTCGATACAGTAGGCACCAAAGAGATATAAAGATATAGAGAGCTTATTCTCTTCAATAACAGAGAAATATCATCGTTCAGCTGTCGCCTGTGCCTAAACTAAACAAAGTAATTTGATCTACGTCATCCTAAGCTGATCATAGAGATATAAAGATTTGTTTATATTGGGCAAATTGACGTATTTCTCTGAAGAATCAAATAAGCTCTATATGTCTTTATATATCTATGGTAGGCACTCCGAATGAATGCTTTTACTCACTGTTTGAGATCGTATCATAGCGATATAAAGACATAGAGAGCTTATTGGATCCTTCAGAGAAATACGTCATTGTGTCCCGAATACAGCTGAACGACGATGTTTCTCTGCTATAGGAGGGAATAATCTCTATATCTTTATATCTCTATGGATTCTTCAGAGAAATACGTCATTGTGTCCCAAATGCAGCTGAACGGTGTTTATCTGCTATTGGAGGGAATAAGCTCTCTATATCTTTATATCTCTATGGATCATATAGACGAGGTACCAGGATTTATTGAATCACTAGATTTATATTTACAAAGACCAACGCAACTTCCTTCAGTATTATTTGATTACAATATATAAATATTTTAATTCATTACACTACACAGGAGTAATATATATATTTGAACTATCAAAACATTATTGCAATTAAGGCTATTAATGTCATACAAGTCAGAATTAAATACATTTGCTAAAAAATATATTTTCAGAAGAATAACAAATATAAATGTTATTTGCTATTAATTGACTATTTTTTGGTGATAATAATAACGACGTGCGCCATCTAGACTTGTAGCATACCTACAAGATGTACACTTTTGAGCCAATCAGATAACAGGGTTTTTATGTAATCATCGTCCACTTTTTTCCTTAGAGACTTTTAGGATATTCCCATAGATAATTAAGATATAGAAAGCTTATTCCTTTAATAGCAGGGAAACATCGTTCAGCTGTCGCCTGTGTCCAAACTAAACATAGTAATTTCTACTACGTCATTGTAAGCTAATAATAGAAATATTTGTTTATTTTGGGCAATATGACGTATGCCTCTTGAAAATCCAATTAGCTCTATATGTCTTTATATCTCTATGGATATTCCTCTGAACAAATATTAAGTATTAATAATAAGAAAGAGATAGCCTTTACCTGCGGAAGCCGTGGATCCCATGCTTATTGTCAAACTCTGCGTGGAGTTTAAGCTCTCCATGCTTCCGTCATGAGCCCCCATTTTAGCAAACTTTGTACTTCCTCCGGGGGTGAAGCTCACACCAGGGCCTCGATGTTCATTCAGCCCAAAGTGCTGCTGATGTTGCTGATGTGAGGGATGTTGCTGCTGCATGTGAGAGGCCCCCGAGGGATTATAGTAGCCCGGAAGGGAGCTAGGCATTTTGGGGGTGGGCTGAATGGTTCGTAGGGGCTGAGGAACGACGGAGGGCCCTGAGGGTGCAAAGCCGGGTCCATTGGGAGGCATTCGGTAGGAGGACTGAGCACCATGGGGATAAGGGCTCCCAGAGGCCTCCGTGACGGAAATCCCACCGGATCGCCCCACCCTGGAAGGAAAAGAGAACAAACATTCAATGGCATTCTTAATACACTCTGAACAGCAAGACTTCATTTGGAGAGACAGAGAGCACAACAACTGTGTCCTCTCTCAATTGAGGAACATCTCTCTTTGCATATGAATACAGAGGAATAAAAACACCTTTGATTTAACACACACACACTAAAAATGATGAATAATATTGTAATACAACATGTATGATGATGATGATGAAAAGAAACATATAAATTTAGAGAAAAAGTATGTCGAGGAAGAATATGGAAGAAAATTGAGGCGGAGGACGATTAAAGCAACAACAACAAACTAAAATAAAGAGTGAAGGATTGAAGCCCAAACAAGTTTTTACATGAACTGTTGAATATTAAAAAAAAAAAAAAAAAAAAAAAAAAAAAAAAAAACAATGAAAGGCATGATATCCCTGTTGATTTAAACAAAAGCATAAAAAAATATAAAGTTGTTTGTCCAGACGTGGCTCCCCCTAAGCTCAAGAGAAGCTTCTGGTGAAATACAAGGAACTAAAAGACGAATTAATGCTTACATACAAGACACAGAAAAATAATAAGAAAAGCATATTTGGGACACACATGCCGCCGAACGTTGTTTTAAAGGATATCTAAGGGGAAGGGCTGAAGTGGTTGCAGGGCTATTATTATTGAAGGCAGTCGTCCCGCCCCACTTGTATCCATCAAAGCTTATATATATTTATAAACCTATGGAGCGCTTACCTTAGGTCCAAAAAAGGCTTTCAGCTGATATATACATTTGTGGTAGGATAATATTGTTTGATACAGTTGTATTTTAACCATACACAAATATGCTGCTTCATTAAAATGGTTTTGATGTTGATAATAATAATCAAAATGAGACCTTTCCACTATCTTAGAATCATTAAAAATATAGTTTTATCTATTGTTTTAATTCTCACGCCATGAAAACACCAGCTGACCATAGCTCCACGGTCTGTTTCTTGTTGGTAAGCGCTATATAGATTTTATCTATATATGTTACGGTATAAACACGTAGCTAGGGATGCCGGGACCAATAGGTTCACTGGTGGTTGGGATCAAACATAAATATGCCATAATTATGACATTTGGAAACGGAAGACTAATATATAATTGTAATATCTGAAACCTGCTGTTCCATTGAAGGCTTGAAACTTGGCGCTCCAATGTGCCACAAGGTCTTTTGGTGGTTGGTGTGCCATGGTTGAGACAGAATAAACTTGTGGTTGTTGTTCATTGGGTTTTTGCCCTCAATAAACTAATAATTGGTGCTTTTGGAAACCAAAGGATGTCTCGAGATCCCTAACTACGCATCCTTACTGTAACATATATAATTCCCCAATAATATATATTTTGCAACTTTTCAATTCAAGCTTTATAGACTTATATAAGCAACAAGTCATATGTAAAAACAAAAAATGAAACGCCAACTAACTCTCTTAATGCCCAGCAACGTTTTTTGTTGGTAGAGGAGGAAGGATATCGTGTCGAAAGTAAAAGCTTCCAGTCCTTCGTCTTTTACGTCCTCTCCTTTTAAATGATGAGGTGTGTGCATAAAGTAATATTGGTATGTAGATTGTGCAGTATATAAATGATAAAAATAATAAATAAGAGGTAGACTTACTCATAGGAGAATCCTGGATTATCTGAAGGGTGTGAAGGCGGGAAGGTGTTTTCTCCCTTGCGATATGTTAAGAATGAAAGAACTACGAGTAGGAGATTCAATCCTATTAAAACTATCTGAAAATGACATGGAGAAAGAAAAAAATAATAATTAAAGGGCATATATTTGATGGGAGAGGTTGCAAGTTGAGAAGGACTACCACCAGGGGGCACTCAAGTCATTTGCCTGTGGACGATTGGAGCCCACGGAGGGAGCCATCCTTTTATCAAGTCATTCAAAGCATGATTAGAAAGTATGGTTTAATATATATATGTAATAGTTAATGAATGTTATCATAGGGGTATCGAACACAGCGTATTAATTAACGTATATATTGACAAAGGTTTATAGATGGGTACAATAGTGTATGTTTGATACAATAAGGAGCAAACGATGTGTTTGCGTTTGAATTTTGAAGAACTTTAAATGAATCAAGTTGGGATAGGATTATAACCGATGTTAAATATTTAAAAGGAGATACTTACTTGGAAGTAAAAACAGATGCCATAGGTCATATAAATTGTGTTTTTACGGCGGGCAATTTCAAATTCCCAGGAACTTAGTGCAATGGCGATCACGCAACCTATAACTGCAAATAAATTCGATTAGACATGTGCAGTGGGTAAGTGATATTTGAGTATCTTACGGGCCACTGAGGATGAGACCAGCTTGATGAAAAGAGCTGTTTTGATGTCTTTGAGCCAAATGCTTCGACGTTGTAGCTGCATGGCGACATGCAGAATGGAGAAAAGAACAAAGCACCCAATTGCGACAACAGTCAAAATGGCAACGATTCCTGCCGCAAATATCCATGCTGATAAAAAACGAAGAAAAATAATGTAAGAGACAGCATATATACGTATTATATGCATAAGCAAACTAAAGAATCAACCGAATAATATCTTGCTTATATGGTTTGATTGAATTACATCTATGAGGATATGAATAAGCATTAAGATTACCTCATCGAACCAAGGATATTTTTTCCATGAGATTGATCAATTTTTTGACCTTTCCTTCTCAGGAGCAGGCAAACTTGTGCCCTACACATTGAGAGTTGAACACGCCTTAACGCAATGATTGTATACGCTCCCATAAATCGTAGATATTTGGCACTAAAGTAACGCTTCGTTTAATGACCTCTTTTTTCAACTAAATCTTTTTATTATCCTAATATATTCTCATAAATTAACAATTAATTCTAAAAAAAGTAAACATCGCTCCATAAACACACTCTAAATGTGTTTATGAGATATTCTGAGACTCATTTTTTTCTCCATGTTCACGGATTTTTCTATTATTGATTTCTATAGTTTGATTGAACGACGTCCATTTGGATTTAATGTAGAATTGTAGCCTATAACAATATTCTTCCTTTTAAACAACAATATCAACAAATCGTTGAACTTTAAAAAACCAAAGAGTTCGATGAGGATTGATGAGAGATTAACGAATATCTACTTCAAATATTATCCGATAGAGGGCGCTATATATATGGATCAGGTTGACTCTTAAACTATGTTTATAATAATACCACACACCGGTCCAGGGTCTATAGATTCCAAACACATATAACATATACCCACTTACTGCTGGATCGAAACGCCGTTTGACCATGACAGTCTGAGATCCCCCCGATATAATAGCGACATGTTGAAAAGGTCCAAAATGACCAGAATAATCTGTAAAAGAATACACAAAACACACATATTATTATTAGGGAATCCTCCTTTAGAAGAAGATGACAGGTGTACCGTTGTAGGACTGTGCTCCGAGATAGTAGAATCCCCAATTCGGAACCGCGACGGAAATGATGGACAGAATGAGTGCAAGAACTCCAATGGATGCTGTGGAGCCACTGATTGTAGCATTGGATCCTCCTCCTGAGGATGAAGTGGAGGAGCCTCCGTGATTAGCCTCCTGATGGTTCCCCATCATGTTATCATAAGCCACCCATGATTTATATACGAAACACAAAAGGAAATAAATCCACTTCTTGTTACAGAGGGGGTTTAGCACACACAAGCAACTTTTTCACTGCAACAAAGCACACTCTTAAACTGTTGATGGCGAGTATAAAAAGACACTAAAGATTGGAGGAGGAGGAAGGAAGATTCCCTTCCTTCTGTATGTAGTTGCCTGACTGGCTTACCTGCCTTACATAATGTTATGCGTTAAGGTATGCGCCTACCTGGAAAAAAGGGACTTTTTCTGAGTGTTCTTTCTCAACGACTCTACTATATACATATTATATATACAATACTTTATCACTGTCGTGTGTGTTTAGATATGACGCGTTGGCCCACTGGCTAAGCCATTGATTTAATACAATCTGAACGGACTGATTCATATTTGCTGTTGGGCTTTATTATATTTTTAGAGAAGAAAAGTATAATATTTAAATTACTAGATTGTCAGTCTGTTGAGGAATTTATTCTTATTGATATGTAGGTTATCAGTTCAGATTTCTAAGGATGACTCATAATGTCCTCTTTTATTAAGAATTGTACGTAAATTGACACGCTTCGCGTTGTGACGTCATAACACGATAAGGAGAATAAATCTGTAATTTGATCGCGTGCAATTATTTAAAGGGAGACTTAAATATTGTGCTCCTTGGGTTGATAAGATTTCAGCCTGCAGGTTTAATTATGTTAGTTAAGAGCCATGAATATGGTAGGGAATATTAGAGTCTAAATATTTGAACATTTAAAATAGACTAGCAGTACACTATTTAATTTTTGGCGGAATAAGTAAATAGGGATGAAAGACCGAAATCATTACTTGGGGCAATCTTCATTGAATAAATCGTCTTCCATGTTTATAAAAAATACATGATTACTATAGGAAAATACAAATAATATAGCATAAAATATATTTTATCGGCTAAATATATATTCATTAACCCCAAAAAGTCTTCATGGCATTTCAAATATGTCAATAGTAATATAGAAAAATAATTTTTCATCTGTGAGAAAAGGGAAGTACATCACCAATTTTTTTATATAATTTGCCAAAGCCAAAGACGAATAGCAATTGAACCATGCAATAGAGATTAACTTGTCAGTCTAACAACCAAAATATATATTGTCCTATAAAATAAACATACTATTTGCTAACTTGCTTGCCTGGTTAGGCTTCTACCATATACAAGTATTCTTATGTATTTGTACAAACGATGCAACAGACATTAGGTCATTGAACGCATATGCTCTCTAAGCATTGTCTAAGTTTTTATTATTATTTTATTGAGCTTACCAATTTACAAGCCGGAGGTATATATTATTACATCCTACAAGAACCAGTCCATAAAGTGGTATTATTAATGCTGCCGAATAGCAAAATAATTATTGGGACATAAAACTTGTCATTCAAGCCCTGTGTTTTGCGCACATAATGTCTTAAGTCTTCCATTTGTGCCATTACAATTGTGAACCAGAGGACTTCTATTTAAATATAGGACCTATTTAAAGTATTTCTTTTAAATAGAAACCATTTTGTTAAACATCCAGCATAAGTGAGCTTAAAAAAAATCAATATTTATTGCTATATATGTACTGAAATCATGCAATGCATTAAAATTATATAATATCAATAACACTTAACTATAATGTTAACTTATTAAATGTATAACAAAGTAAGTTTTAATTAATAAATTTGCTGTCTAACTTTCTACATAAGTACCTTCAAACTCTTAATGAACTAAACTTTGCTAACAGCGGCAATAAATTTAAAACAATATCGAAGATTTAAAAAGTTAAAAATACTAAATTATTATACTCACATATTTGGACGCCTACGGCACCCATACGTACGCTCTTATGGTCCCATCACTTTACAAATAGTTAATTAGGCCCGCCTTGACCCAAGGATTCCATAGGTACCTTCAAATTTCAAATCTGACCATAAATGTGGGAGGAGATAGCGTGCGGACATACGGACGACGACGGACAGAGATTGGGGAATATTATATAGATTACTAAATATATTATATGACCTCTCATTATCATTATATCATCAAAATCTGTAAAAGGTTAGATAGCATTAGTCAATCTACATAATAAGATTAATCTGTTTAAATATCAATGTTTTTAAAATCACATTTACCTCTTTTACCAACTTTGTTTATATATATATATATGAGTGTAATCAGGGCCAATTGGTCCTACCTTATATCGAAATACTATAGTACAGCGGCCATCTGGATTATTATAGATTGTGACCGCCATCTTGGAAATGCTTCAGGGCCTAATTTAAAGTATGAATATTGTTTTATGTATGTTTTTACGTATTATTTAAAAAAAATAATGCATATAATTTGTTTATAACTATTTAAAAGTGTAGATCAGAAAAAGGGTGTGGATAAAGTCATTATTCACCTTCCTAACTGCGTTGATCCTTCATTCTTCCCTTTATCTACCCCTTCACCAGAGGGCGCTTTTAATTTGGCGTAGACAGATAACTGTATTTTGTTATAATGTACAACCTATACAAAAAAATGTTTCTTATAAAAAATAATGAAGCATTTTTTTGTTTTTAATATACACACAACCATAAATCAAGGACACCCTCTCAAGGCCTAGAAGCCTTGTAGACAACTATACGGTTGTTAGGCAGGCTCCCGTTGCCATAGGCACCTTCCCTTCCTTCCTTCCGTCTTTCTTGGGAGGCTTCAGGTTTCAAGGATGCGTTTTCATAGCCACTAATGTACAATAGTAAGGAATGTATACATATGTAAGGATAACTTTTTTCTATAACATGATTGGTTGAAAGGAAAAGAGTGGCAAAAATTTAAAAAAATATATATACATTATCATTAAGACATCCCTTCAATTTTTTGGCTGTGTGAATGGTGTTCAGACGAAAGGGTTCAGAACTTAAGGACATAGGAAACATGGTTTTAGGAAGAAATGATACAAGATAGAAAAGGAAATGATAATGCCCAGAAAAAATGACGCAAATACATTGACAAAGGAACTCCTCACTTGCATGTAAAAATGAATATTAATTTGGTTTCATCAACCTTGAAGATAGATATATTATCACACGACGATAAGGAGTAGAAAAAGAAAGAAAATTGGGTTGCCAAAAGCCTTCATAATCGTTGAGTTTGCGAAAACGTCCAGAGTGGTGTCCCTATAAATATGATTAATTTCCATTTGAAATACAAAAATTCCACAGCATTTTGATATTAATGTCATCTTTTAAGTGATGATCTTCTCTCACTTTTTTATTCAAATAAAATGATCAATAATATGAAATAGCTGCACAAAGAAAAGAATTTGAGGAAGGCAAAATGTACACACTATTTAACTATGCTATATATCTGTTTTACTCATTTGAATATCAGGGATTACATTTCTAATGACGTGAGATCTTTGATAGTCTTTTCTGTCTTTTTTGCCTATATGGTTCGATAGAATCCCATCCGACTGGATATAGATAAGCATCTAGCGTGTAATTTAGCACTCGAACCTAGATCATATCATTGAGGTTGACCGACCTTCCCCTCTCAGGATTTGAACTTGTGTCCTCAACATTGAGAGTTGACACGCCTTGACAGTTTTTGCTCTTTAATGCTTTTTCGCACTCACTTTATTGCTTATAAATTGATCCAATTATTAGTATAATGCAAGGAAAATATATTTTATATACTAGTTTTTGTGTTTGTTGAGAAAAGAGTAATATTCAAAATCAAAAATGATTCACTTATGTTATACTTAAAATGAGTTTTGATGGACTCAAAAGTCCAAGGAGAGACATAATATAGGTATGTTACACGAAATTTAAAAAAAACATATTTCTTACCTTATTTTGGATTAAACTGTCGAGAAATGGTCGATGGAAACGCTTTCGAGGATAATCACACGGATATTTGTTTGACGGATTGGGCGCAATCGTCTTTTTTGTCTCGAAAAATTTCCTCCTTTTCTCTTTTGCGATGCCATTTATAAGTCAACTGATTCTACGTTCTGCTGGCGTAGACTTAATAAACCATACCTTTCTCAATTAAATCACTAAACCCTCCTTTTTAAATTCTTATCACGCAACCTCTTTTAGATATTTTTGATATAAATCGTATTTTTAAATTTTTATTTTCATAATTAAAGTTCCCCATACACGTAATAAAGGGACAATTAAATTGACTACTGATTGGACTAAAAATTTGACTTTATTCAAGGTATAATAAAAAATTATTTATTAAAACATATTCAGGTCTCCTAGGAAAGGAAGGAGGAGGATGATTTGGAACCCGAATATTGGGGGTTGAGTCTTGAAATTGCGCTTTTCATTACACTTTTTTAAAACAGATCTTTCATAGACGGGTATATCCGGTGTCTATATTTATCATGGATCCTTGATACTCTTTTCATTTGGAGTTTTATATTATAGTCAGTATTTATAAGCGTCGAATTTAGTGATGATATTTCTTCATGGGTTGTTGCAATGCTGAATTTCCAGATTGCCATGTAAACATACATAATATGTCCAAATTGGATATCTTCTACTTGAGTTGGAAATGTGTCGAATTTATATTCTTTGAGCAACTCAATAACTTCTTTATCGAATAGTGAGGTTTTTCGATTTTTCTTAGGGGCATTTTTCAATCACAGTTATACGTTTGGTTAGCTACAAACTTAACGATGATTAAAGACAACTAGTTTTGAAATTGAATAATCCTTGTATAATAAAATCTCTTTTAAACATTTGCGAGTTTTTTTTTTTGAAGGATGTCTTCATGTAAAAATCAGTACAGAGAGTGCTCAACTTAAATTTGTTAACAAAATATGTAAATATTAAATGAAGAATACTACAATTTAACCTTAAAATGGTAAATAGAACTCCCAAAACTACATATTACCTTAATATGTAATTTCAACACATAATAATTTAGTGTTGAAATTATTAGTAACTATTCTTAAAGTATAATTTCTGTTAAAATCAAAGTTAATGAGTTCAGGTTTTCTCGACCCCTTCCCTAAGGAGTAAAAATCATTGTAATATTCTAAGCCACTGGAAATATTTATTAAAATTGATTCAGACATCTCAGTATAATATAGAAGAAAAAAAATATTAAACTCAAATATTTATCTACTAATATATTTGGGCAATTTTTTTGGGACGTAATTATTTTACTGTTTTATCTTTGCCTATTTTTCTGGACCAATTCTTCCTGGTCCATTTTCTTGGGCTATTTCTTAGGTGGTAAATGTATCAGCTATTTCTAATTTAATATATTTATCATATGTAATGTAAATTATAAAATAATGCATGATTAAGTAAATTATGTTTTTTTGAGAATAAATTTGTAGAAGATTCGTTCTCCATTAAAGACTAGAGAGTTTAAACATATTGAAAAAGGTAGTAAAATGATTAAATTTACAGTACAGACATGTTTAAAAAATGGTTGTCCATAGATAAAGAGTAATAAATAATACAAAAATAAAAGCAAAGAAAAAAATATGAAAAATATGAAAATTTTGTATTATACTATTTAGCTTTTAAGTAATTTATAATATATAATCTTTTATCAAAAATTCGTCGAAATATATTTAAAACAGCCAACCGCAAATGAAATTTGAGTGAACACTCATAAACAACCGAGTAATAGCAAAGAAATTGTGTGATGACGTCATTTTTGATTTGTGCTAGTTATTATTCAAAAGGCTAGTTAACTATGAAAAACGGGTGCTAAAGAGTTGAATTTAGTTGCTAAGGAGTAGTAAAAAGATTAAATTTTATGGCCAGGTAGAAAATTTGAGTGGACACTGATAAACAAACCGAGTAATAGCAAATAAATTGTGTGATGACGCATTTTGATTTGTGCATAGGTATTTTCAAAAGGCTAGTTAACTATGAAAAACGGGTGCTAAAGAGTTGAAATTTAATTGCTAAGAGTAGTAAAAAGATTAAATTTATGGCCCAGGTAGAAAATTTGCGTGACAATGATAAACAACCGAGTAATAGCAATTAAATTGTGTGATGACGCCATTTTTGATTTGTGCATAGGTATTTTCAAAAGGATAGTTAACTATGAAAAACGGGTGCTAAAGAGTTGAAATTAATTGCAAAGGGTAGTAAAAGATTAAATTTTATGGCCCAGGTAGAAAATTTGCGCAGACAATAAGAAAGAACAGAATAATTTTATTTTTTGAAGAAAAAAAAACCCCATGAATCGTCGAGAAATCTTCAATAACCAACCGGAAATTCATTTTTTTTACTTCGGGAGAAAAACAAAAGCTTGCAGCACTTCGTTTTAACATACCAACATAATAATAATATTTAAAGAATTTATAGTCATATTTCCTCACCTCCCGCCCCATTGACCCCTACTTTTCTCTGGCCCTAAATAAGTGATGTGAAGCACCTTTTTCTTTAAGAGTTCATTGCTATGACTCAAGTATGACGCAGTTTACGCAGAAATAAAATTGAAACCCTTTTAGAAGGGGAGAAAATGTTTAAAAATAGATTTCACAAAGTTATTTTTTAGGTTATATATCGTATTCATGGTGTAGGATATAAACTACTATGAGCCACTAGGGCGTGGGTAAACGGTGTCTTTTTGATAATGCTACCTCAAATTACACAATTAGCCAGTCAATTTCATCACTCTTGGGGATCTGATGCGGAGCAACAACGTCAAATGCTGGGGCAAAAGTTCCTTTTTCCTTTGAAGGTTTTATATTCTATAGAACCCTTCATCAAATTATATTTGACATACTTTATTAAACAAACGTTCAGTTGAGTAAGGGTCTTCATATCTTTTTTTTTTAACACAGGACATGGTTTGCACTATATCTTGAACAGTGTTGGTCGAACAGTACTTGAAAGTAGTATGTAATATACTACTTTTTACTACGTAGTAATATTAAAAAAAATATTAGTTATTACTCTCAAAAGTAATATACTACTTTATATTAGATATACTTTTTTGAGCATTCCGAAAACAATAGTAAGTAAAGGCAATTCAAACAGGATTTGTAAAAATCATCACCAAACTAGTTTGCATTTTTATGTCCACTGGGTGACGTCACAACCATTCACAGTACATTAATTTAATCAGAAATGCCGTGTCGAATATTTTTTTTTCACGAAAGTAACTAGGTTATTGCATATTAGTTATTACTTGAAATTAATATCTAACATGTTTGTTCACTCTAGTTAGTCCCAGTAATAAACTAAGTAATATATTACTCGCACGCGCGTTAGGGAACACACGGTTCTTGAATAAAATCCCACATTTTTTATACATGGCAAACATTTTTAAAAGTTTGACAGAAAAAAAATAAACTGAGGGCAGATTATACTCATGAGCAAGTCTAAAAAATATTTTACGTGCGTATATGGTTCATTAGAATAAGTAATAATAATAATGCCAACTGAAAAGTTCCTAGTGAAACTCCTTCCCTTTAAAGGCAGGGAGAGTCTCCATAATAATAATGGACTGCATCCATATATCTTGGGGGAGACTATATCAGTCCCCTTCTATATTCAAGGCGTTCAAAACTAACTATAATACAACAATAATATAATAAAAAGGAAAGACAAACCATAGAGATATAAAGATATAAAAGAGCTGATTCCTTAAACATCAGAGAAACATCATTAGCTTTCGCCTGTGCACAAATAAACAAAGTAATTTGTACTACGTCATCGTAAGCTGATCATAGATAGAGTCTATCTCTATGATCAGCTTACGATGACGTAGTACAAATTACTTTGTTTGTATTGGAAACACAGATACGTATGAAAGGAATAAGCTCTCTATATATTTTTATCTCTTGGACAAAACATGTATAAATTAAACATATATACTTTAATATAAGATATGTATCAGAGCAAGAATACAATAAGACAAAGGGACGCTGGTGCATACAATAAACAAATTATATATACATTTTAACAAATAATTAAATACTCCCCTCGGATGAACCAAGCATTGGTCCATAACAAATTGTTTTTTTTACTTGCGTATTCAAATCCCCTCCCCGCGAAATCAACTGTTGTTTTGTTTTTTAAATATTGCCGCCCCTTTATTTGAGCAATGACGTTATAGAAAGGAGTATTCATTAGTCTTTCTGATCATGCTCAAAACACATGCCCTTATGAAGTTAAGACGATACTTATAAGAGGTCATTAATGAATCATTGTCTGCTTTGATAATGTGTACTATTTAAAGTGTTAAATATAAGTCTCCAACAGAGTAGAGTCCCATAAGGGACACATATCCATAAAACAATGCCTCCAATAAAGTAACTTACGCCTAATCACAATATAATGTTTTGACGTCCAAAAATACACTGGTTTATCGGAAAAATGTATTATACTTTGAAGATGAGTAGAATTGCATAACACTTTTTTCTCAAACACGTAGTTATATCTTCACAAAGATAAAAGTCGACCTTCAAAAACTACTATGAAACGCATATTAAGGAATGCTGCGAAGATTTAATGAAAATATGGTGTTTCACTCACAAACATGTAAGTTTTTGTTTTCAATGAGGAGAAATTCAAAACGCTATTTAAAGATGATATATGGCCATATTATATATATAATAATAATATTATATATATATATATATACATCCTATACACTTTATTGAATTTAGCGTAATTGCATATATACAATATATAAAAAACATATAGTTTAAACACGCTCACATAAAAGTACAATCACATCACAAAACACGGTAGAAATTAATTGGATATTATAATAACACTAACGTGATTTGTAATAAATAAGTGTCATTTATTTTAAAACTAGGACTTTTTTGTAAAATCGTAGTAAAAAAACTTCAGTTGGTGAGAGGTCCTCTCGGAGCAGGAGGGGAAGTAACGAACGATGCACTTCCGCAAACAAATCTCCAGCTTGAATCGCTGGAATCCTGTTTTTTATGTGATTTTAATTAATATGGGGGGAACTAGTTTTTCATCAATGACATTTAGGAATAATCAGTTATTTAATATTATTTTGGAGAATAAGTTTGGAGAATAAGAGTTTTGGATGGATTAAATTAATTGTAAAATAATTTTTAGATTAATAATTCTGGCTATAATTGAGTTTCTTTCATCAGATTGTTCTCCTCTTCGCTAATTTGAAATTGTATTATTTCCTTTATAGGCTGATTATCTTTGAATCTTCTGGACACAAGTAAGTCTTTTACTTCTTTTTAATACATTAACAGAGATGTGACTTGATGTTGTGATATCCCACCAACCTTAATGACTCATTGTGTAAAATTCAGTCAATAATAAAATTGTCTTTTATTTTCACTCTCTATTTTATTTCATTTAATCTCATCAAAAAATATGTATGTTTACTTTTTGTCACTTAGATAAATAAAGCCTTGCTGATGAGAAAAAAATCTCTTTTCGAGGGTTCGGTTCGTTTGACATGGGAATCATATAAAATCGACTGTCTCAAAATAAAAAATATATCAGAAAAGGTCATAACAGGTCTCATATATAGTTCTTTGTCATGATATGATGTAAATGCCCTAATGGGTTCAAATCAATGCCATGTGTACAAAGCATAAGGATTTTGCTGACTTTTGATGCACTTAGTAAACGTGATACGATAACTTCATGGTCACAAAGTTATGAGAAATGTCGACCATAACTTCCTTCATAGTCCTTGATTCTTACTTTCTTTATATAAACATATTTAGCCCATAGCTTACTAACCAAGATTCTATCTCATCCACGCCTCGGTATCATCTAACAAAAACCAAAATACTTCGATGGTTAACAATATCAACGACAGTTTGAACAAAAACTTCCTAATCATAAAGAAATATATGTTTTCACTCCAACCATACAAAAAACATCAAACGGTATACTTATCTTACGGGTGGCTGTATCGTTCAAGCCTTGCTTGCTTGCCCTTATGAATACAAGGCATACAGCATGCCCTTAGAAGGAGAATGAACTCACATAAATCTATAAGTAAAAACCGTTGATTTGTAGGAAAAGTTGCAAAACCGGTTTTAGGATTTGAATGAATAATCCAATATATACATATCCTATACTATATTATATATAGATATATATATATATATATATAGTTAGATCAAATAAGAACAAATATTTCGGTTCCTATGTCATGTCCCTCTAATAGACCAAGGGTCTGAACCAATCATATATTATATATATAATAGTATATATATATATATATATATATATATATCTATATTATATCTATATATATAATTATTGTATTCATTTACACTTTTTTTTAAATTAATTAATTCAACAAAGTGGAAACAATCATTGATGAATATCTTTCGTTTTAATATATATCAGGTTGATTTCAAACATCTAATCGATTCACATTCAGTATCCTGAAGGATATGGTACTGTTAGTTATTCGAAAATTAATTCCTTATATATTTTTTCTGTGTTAAGAATAACCTTATATTTCGTTTTTTTCTATTTGAGAATCGGGCTCCTCCTCAGATTTAACTTTAGTGCATGGAGATAATCTTGTGAAAGTTTGATCAAAATTGAATAACGTGAAGTGTCTCCTCAACGGACCAACAGTTATGTAGAAGACTTATGTAATATTTTTTCCCGCCATTCAATGGCTCCCCATGCTTCATAAATAAATGATATTTTTGATTAAATTGGTGAAAATGATAGATATGATCTCAAAAGTGAAAATAAGTTTTTATTTTGTAAACGTAAAAAATATGTAAGTCATTAACGTCTTTAATTAGGTATTTTTGGGGCATTTCCAAAAAAAAACCTGAAAATATTATTTCCCGCGTATTTTTGTATGTTCACAAACAATTAAAAGTATTTAGCATTCTTGAGATTATATCT
>CP045907.1:10739680-10768948 GCA_013387185.1 Caligus rogercresseyi
TCCTTCCTCCTCCTCCAATCTTTAGTGTCTTTTTATACTCGCCATCAACAGTTTAAGAGTGTGCTTTGTTGCAGTGAAAAAGTTGCTTGTGTGTGCTAAACCCCCTCTGTAACAAGAAGGGGATTTATTTCCTTTTGTGTTTCGTATATAAATCATGGGTGGCTTATGATACATGATGGGGAACCATCAGGAGGCTAATCACGGAGGCTCCTCCACTTCATCCTCAGGAGGAGGATCCAATGCTACAATCAGTGGCTCCACAGCATCCATTGGAGTTCTTGCACTCATTCTGTCCATCATTTCCGTCGCGGTTCCGAATTGGGATTCTACTATCTCGGAGCACAGTCCTACAACGGTACACCTGTCATCTTCTTCTAAAGGAGGATTCCCTAATAATAATATGTGTGTTTTGTGTATTCTTTTACAGATTATTCTGGTCATTTTGGACCTTTTCAACATGTCGCTATTATATCGGGGGGATCTCAGACTGTCATGGTCAAACGGCGTTTCGATCCAGCAGTAAGTGGGTATATGTTATATGTGTTGGAATCTATAGACCCTGGACCGGTGTGTGGTATTATTATAAACATAGTTTAAGAGTCAACCTGATCCATATATATAGCGCCCTCTATCGGATAATATTTGAAGTAGATATTCGTTAATCTCTCATCAATCCTCATCGAACTCTTTGGTTTTTTTAAAGTTCAACGATTTGTTGATATTGTTGTTTAAAAGGAAGAATATTGTTATAGGCTACAATTCTACATTTAAATCCAAATGGACGTCGTTCAATCAAACTATAGAAATCAATAATAGAAAAATCCGTGAACATGGAGAAAAAAATGAGTCTCAGAATATCTCATAAACACATTTAGAGTGTGTTTATGGAGCGATGTTTACTTTTTTTAGAATTAATTGTTAATTTATGAGAATATATTAGGATAATAAAAAGATTTAGTTGAAAAAAGAGGTCATTAAACGAAGCGTTTACTTTAGTGCCAAATATCTACGATTTATGGGAGCGTATACAATCATTGCGTTAAGGCGTGTTCAACTCTCAATGTGTAGGGCACAAGTTTGCCTGCTCCTGAGAAGGAAAGGTCAAAAAATTGATCAATCTCATGGAAAAAATATCCTTGGTTCGATGAGGTAATCTTAATGCTTATTCATATCCTCATAGATGTAATTCAATCAAACCATATAAGCAAGATATTATTCGGTTGATTCTTTAGTTTGCTTATGCATATAATACGTATATATGCTGTCTCTTACATTATTTTTCTTCGTTTTTTATCAGCATGGATATTTGCGGCAGGAATCGTTGCCATTTTGACTGTTGTCGCAATTGGGTGCTTTGTTCTTTTCTCCATTCTGCATGTCGCCATGCAGCTACAACGTCGAAGCATTTGGCTCAAAGACATCAAAACAGCTCTTTTCATCAAGCTGGTCTCATCCTCAGTGGCCCGTAAGATACTCAAATATCACTTACCCACTGCACATGTCTAATCGAATTTATTTGCAGTTATAGGTTGCGTGATCGCCATTGCACTAAGTTCCTGGGAATTTGAAATTGCCCGCCGTAAAAACACAATTTATATGACCTATGGCATCTGTTTTTACTTCCAAGTAAGTATCTCCTTTTAAATATTTAACATCGGTTATAATCCTATCCCAACTTGATTCATTTAAAGTTCTTCAAAATTCAAACGCAAACACATCGTTTGCTCCTTATTGTATCAAACATACACTATTGTACCCATCTATAAACCTTTGTCAATATATACGTTAATTAATACGCTGTGTTCGATACCCCTATGATAACATTCATTAACTATTACATATATATATTAAACCATACTTTCTAATCATGCTTTGAATGACTTGATAAAAGGATGGCTCCTCCGTGGGCTCCAATCGTCCACAGGCAAATGACTTGAGTGCCCCCTGGTGGTAGTCCTTCTCAACTTGCAACCTCTCCCATCAAATATATGCCCTTTAATTATTATTTTTTTCTTTCTCCATGTCATTTTCAGATAGTTTTAATAGGATTGAATCTCCTACTCGTAGTTCTTTCATTCTTAACATATCGCAAGGGAGAAAACACCTTCCCGCCTTCACACCCTTCAGATAATCCAGGATTCTCCTATGAGTAAGTCTACCTCTTATTTATTATTTTTATCATTTTATACTGCACAATCTACATACCAATATTACTTTATGCACACACCTCATCATTTAAAAGGAGAGGACGTAAAGACGAAGGACTGGAAGCTTTTACTTTCGACACGATATCCTTCCTCCTCTACCAACAAAAAACGTTGCTGGGCATTAAGAGAGTTAGTTGGCGTTTCATTTTTTGTTTTTACATATGACTTGTTGCTTATATAAGTCTATAAAGCTTGAATTGAAAAGTTGCAAAATATATTATTGGGGAATTATATATGTTACAGTAAGGATGCGTAGTTAGGGATCTCGAGACATCCTTTGGTTTCCAAAAGCACCAATTATTAGTTTATTGAGGGCAAAAACCCAATGAACAACAACCACAAGTTTATTCTGTCTCAACCATGGCACACCAACCACCAAAAGACCTTGTGGCACATTGGAGCGCCAAGTTTCAAGCCTTCAATGGAACAGCAGGTTTCAGATATTACAATTATATATTAGTCTTCCGTTTCCAAATGTCATAATTATGGCATATTTATGTTTGATCCCAACCACCAGTGAACCTATTGGTCCCGGCATCCCTAGCTACGTGTTTATACCGTAACATATATAGATAAAATCTATATAGCGCTTACCAACAAGAAACAGACCGTGGAGCTATGGTCAGCTGGTGTTTTCATGGCGTGAGAATTAAAACAATAGATAAAACTATATTTTTAATGATTCTAAGATAGTGGAAAGGTCTCATTTTGATTATTATTATCAACATCAAAACCATTTTAATGAAGCAGCATATTTGTGTATGGTTAAAATACAACTGTATCAAACAATATTATCCTACCACAAATGTATATATCAGCTGAAAGCCTTTTTTGGACCTAAGGTAAGCGCTCCATAGGTTTATAAATATATATAAGCTTTGATGGATACAAGTGGGGCGGGACGACTGCCTTCAATAATAATAGCCCTGCAACCACTTCAGCCCTTCCCCTTAGATATCCTTTAAAACAACGTTCGGCGGCATGTGTGTCCCAAATATGCTTTTCTTATTATTTTTCTGTGTCTTGTATGTAAGCATTAATTCGTCTTTTAGTTCCTTGTATTTCACCAGAAGCTTCTCTTGAGCTTAGGGGGAGCCACGTCTGGACAAACAACTTTATATTTTTTTATGCTTTTGTTTAAATCAACAGGGATATCATGCCTTTCATTGTTTTTTTTTTTTTTTTTTTTTTTTTTTTTTTTTTTTAATATTCAACAGTTCATGTAAAAACTTGTTTGGGCTTCAATCCTTCACTCTTTATTTTAGTTTGTTGTTGTTGCTTTAATCGTCCTCCGCCTCAATTTTCTTCCATATTCTTCCTCGACATACTTTTTCTCTAAATTTATATGTTTCTTTTCATCATCATCATCATACATGTTGTATTACAATATTATTCATCATTTTTAGTGTGTGTGTGTTAAATCAAAGGTGTTTTTATTCCTCTGTATTCATATGCAAAGAGAGATGTTCCTCAATTGAGAGAGGACACAGTTGTTGTGCTCTCTGTCTCTCCAAATGAAGTCTTGCTGTTCAGAGTGTATTAAGAATGCCATTGAATGTTTGTTCTCTTTTCCTTCCAGGGTGGGGCGATCCGGTGGGATTTCCGTCACGGAGGCCTCTGGGAGCCCTTATCCCCATGGTGCTCAGTCCTCCTACCGAATGCCTCCCAATGGACCCGGCTTTGCACCCTCAGGGCCCTCCGTCGTTCCTCAGCCCCTACGAACCATTCAGCCCACCCCCAAAATGCCTAGCTCCCTTCCGGGCTACTATAATCCCTCGGGGGCCTCTCACATGCAGCAGCAACATCCCTCACATCAGCAACATCAGCAGCACTTTGGGCTGAATGAACATCGAGGCCCTGGTGTGAGCTTCACCCCCGGAGGAAGTACAAAGTTTGCTAAAATGGGGGCTCATGACGGAAGCATGGAGAGCTTAAACTCCACGCAGAGTTTGACAATAAGCATGGGATCCACGGCTTCCGCAGGTAAAGGCTATCTCTTTCTTATTATTAATACTTAATATTTGTTCAGAGGAATATCCATAGAGATATAAAGACATATAGAGCTAATTGGATTTTCAAGAGGCATACGTCATATTGCCCAAAATAAACAAATATTTCTATTATTAGCTTACAATGACGTAGTAGAAATTACTATGTTTAGTTTGGACACAGGCGACAGCTGAACGATGTTTCCCTGCTATTAAAGGGAATAAGCTTTCTATATCTTATTATCTATGGGAATATCCTAAAAGTCTCTAAGGAAAAATGGACGATGATTACATAAAAACCCTTTATCTGATTGGCTCAAAAGTGTACATCTTGTAGGTATGCTACAAGTCTAGATGGCGCACGTCGTTATTATTATCACCAAAAAATAGTCAATTAATAGCAAATAACATTTATATTTGTTATTCTTCTGAAAATATATTTTTTAGCAAATGTATTTAATTCTGACTTGTATGACATTAATAGCCTTAATTGCAATAATGTTTTGATAGTTCAAATATATATATTACTCCTGTGTAGTGTAATGAATTAAAATATTTATATATTGTAATCAAATAATACTGAAGGAAGTTGCGTTGGTCTTTGTAAATATAAATCTAGTGATTCAATAATCCTGGTACCTCGTCTATATGATCCATAGAGATATAAAGATATAGAGAGCTTATTCCCTCCAATAGCAGATAAACACCGTTCAGCTGCATTTGGGACACAATGACGTATTTCTCTGAAGAATCCATAGAGATATAAAGATATAGAAGATTATTCCCTCCTATAGCAGAGAAACATCGTCGTTCAGCTGTATTCGGGACACAATGACGTATTTCTCTGAAGGATCCAATAAGCTCTCTATGTCTTTATATCGCTATGATACGATCTCAAACAGTGAGTAAAAGCATTCATTCGGAGTGCCTACCATAGATATATAAAGACATATAGAGCTTATTTGATTCTTCAGAGAAATACGTCAATTTGCCCAATATAAACAAATCTTTATATCTCTATGATCAGCTTAGGATGACGTAGATCAAATTACTTTGTTTAGTTTAGGCACAGGCGACAGCTGAACGATGATATTTCTCTGTTATTGAAGAGAATAAGCTCTCTATATCTTTATATCTCTTTGGTGCCTACTGTATCGAAGGAATTCTCTAAGAATATCCAATTGACCTTATTCTTGATTTGAGCGTGAAAGACAATTTGTTTTTATTCAACGCTATCGTAATATCACTTTCTTGGAGTCGTTTAACATACTTAAAGCATGTAATGGAGTCCTCAATATAAAGACATAACTATTTAAGGATCGTACATTAGTGACAAAAAAAATATATTCTTTTTTGCTGTGCCATCGACCTATACCTAAAAAATACTCAATAGAGAAGAAACAAATACTCGACTTGTTCTTTGATGACGTTTAGTGACCTAAAATGGCTGCCACACTCGCTGAAACCATTTAGTAGTCTTGGGAATATAAATAAGGTACTCCTACAATCAATGTCCCACTATAAAGTCCCCCAATGTTATGTTTCATGTAATAAAAAAGTAGTCCCTTAATATGACGTCACTGGGTAGCCTTTGGATAATTTCTCCCTTTTTCTATTCCCTTACATTTTGTATTTATATCACTTTAACTGCTCAAGGAATAATAACAAAGCATTCCTTCCTTCTCTTCACTGTTTCATTGATTTAAAAACATATATTTCGCCATAAAAGCAAAATAAAATGGCTTCCATTAGCTGCTGAGACGAGTATTTTGTCTGTTCTTCGTTTATAGTCACTTATATGTATATTTATTACCTTTGCAGGCTGGTGTGCAGAGAAGATCAAATTATTAGATTATATTCATCACTAAATAAATCCCTGCCTACGCTAATAAATGTTTGTCAATTGTAAAAAAATTTTCTATTGTACGTGGAAACTGTCGAAGAAAATCCCCTTCTCGTAAAGGGTATAAATTTATATAATTATAAAATAAACAAATCAAATTTTAAAAAAATATTAAATTTATAATTTGAAGTACTTTTACTTTGCTAAATGCTAGGCTTAAATTCCGAGGACTGGCACTGAGTCTCAAGAAATCATAAACCAGAGGGTTCTTTATAAGACGTCCACAATTGTAAAGCCTAAGAAGAAATTGTTATTTAAATCAGTAGAAGGAAGCTGCAAGAAGAGATGTTGATTGTTTTCACTTTAGGCTCCTCCACTTCTATATAGCTAAAAAATATTCAAAGGGACTAGGAATGTGATAAGAAATATGATGTTGCCTTAGAAGACTGAAAGCTTTTTATATAATACAAAGATGACTGACAATTATATCATTTGTTCCTTCTACCTATTTACATATAGTATTATGTGAATACAGTTATTAAATAGGTCGATGTACGTAACTCTGTAGAGGCACTTAGTCGGTGAGCTTTTTTCTCTGAATAGATACATCAATTGTCGAGGCATATGAGTGACCTAACAATAAAGTATGCCCACAAAGTTCTAAGGAGTATGAGTTGATTATGCTTTTCAATGCTTTGCCCAAATCTTGCCATCAGTTGATTGAACTCTGAATGTATTTGCCAAGAGATATGGAACCCCTGATCTAAATAAGTAATAGCAGGGGTAATATTATAATAATTTATTTGATTAGTACGATTGGTAGACAAACGAATGGTCGTGTGTTTAATGTTTATTAACAAAACTAATAATATAACCAGATGTATACGTTAGAGGTTTTATAATTTCTTTCCACTCTATTGTGTATTCATTGTATTGTGTATCCAGTTACTTTTTAAGGCGATATATGACTTATGGAATATTAAGTCGTTTAATTTATGGCATGCCACAACTCAGTCAAAACAGAACTGTTAAGAACAAAATATATCCTAAAATATATAAGACTTTGGCTTACAAAACTTTAGTCTTTGTTTTTTATATGCACAGATGTCCTCCCCAACATTTCCGTGATCTGTAAATGATATTTGTCCAGAGCTCAGCCATCATTAGTTGAGACAAAAAGTTCATTTCTTTATGGCAATATGTTATCAGACTATGTACTAAATATTACTCAATCCCTTATTGTTGTTCTTCTCTGACGCAATAAACAAAAAGGGGGTTCTTATTACTCAAGTCCAATTTCTCCCGTTTCCCCTCATGTAAAAATGGTTTAAATATAAATCATAATAATAAAACAATTCCATACATATTTCATTCCCGCCCTCATTTGAAGGGCTGTGTTTTAAAAACACAATTTCCTGAGATTCATTTATAATTATTTTCCTTTTCATATTTAAAAAAAAAATGCTAACTTCCTCTCTTTCCTTTTCTTCTTTCGTTCCAGGAAGCAGTCACGGTCCGCTTAAACCCAGTCTGAAGAAACCTTACCTAGGAGAACGAGGCTCAGTCACCTCGGAGGGCAGTGCAAAACACGTTAAACTATCCATTGGCGGGGAGCAAACTGCAGTTTAGACATTTACCCATAAGGAACCCACCCTTCCCCAAGGAGGAGGAGAATGAGGGAACTGCATCGTCAAAGAAACAAAAAATCTTATGATTATTATTCAAACTTCTTTAAGAAAGAAAAGACTATATAAAATGAATGATAATGATAAGATCATCCACAACAATGAAGTGTCCTGGGCACAAAACACTACAAAAGACTTTTAAAGGCATTTATTTGTATTATTATTATTTTACTATACTTTTGATAAAAAATAGTTTGAAAATGTTATTATTATTATATATGTGAGTTGAGAATATCAAAAAAATATATATATTTAGTATTATGTTAAAAAATTGTACAATTTTTTTTTTCGGTTAAAACATTTTATTCGGTTGACTGCAAAATTTTATACAGTGTAAAATAAAATACACTAAAAAATTATTTTTTATAACTTCATAGGACTATAACATTGAGAATACTGTGTGCCGAAGTAACAGGGGAGAATGCAGAATATCGAGGTCCATTGTCCATAGCAGTCCATTGTTTGGGGGGGGGGGGGGACCATAGGGATATAAAGATATAGAAAACTTATTCCCTCCAATTAGCAGAGAAACATCGTTCAGCTGTATTCAGGACACAATGACGTATTTCTCTGAAGAATCCAATAAGTTCTCTATATCTTTATATCTCTATGGAAAAAACAGTGACAGAAAGAACGGAAAAGAGAGTAAGACTTCTTATTTTTAATCATGAAATGGATAATGTATGACGTCACTCTCCATATTTCATGGATAAAAAAAGTATATATATACATAAAGTCTTACTTTTTCTTTAGTTCTTTCACTCGCAGTCTTTCTCACAGAAATCTATCAAATACTCCGAGTTTAAACGCTATCAATCCTTATTTCGCCACTCTATATTCTCATTAAACTAAAGCTCTCAAAGGGACAGAGTAAACGTTTAATAAACTCTGCTCTTTTTCAAAGGACAATGAGTGAAATGGGTCCCACCTCGCGTGAGTAGATATCATAACAAATGGTGAAACATGAAAAATATGAGGGTAATATAGTTTAGAAGGGTGATTGGATCATGATGATTGACGAGTCATCAGTCTCCCTTTAAGTTGCATGGGTGAAGAAACTCTTATAAATCCCTCATTTATGTTCTCAGCCATTTATAGTGTTTATTTACAGGTTGGATGTTTTGCAATGGGACGAGAAAGGCTTCGACTTTTCTATAAACTGTTCCGGCTGTGTATTCGTCAAATAGGTGGTGTTATTTTTCACTATCATACGTTATTTTAAAACCAAACATCTTTTGACTTATGACAACGAGAGGAGAAAGTGACATTTAAAAAAAAGATGCTGGGGGGATCGTAGATTCTTTAATCTTATAGATAACTTCATTGTAAAATTGTAAAGAAAATCCTCATAAACTCACAAATAAACATTATTTTTGTCAATTGGTAACTTATTTTATTTTTATTCGTCTTATAGTCAGAGTGTTCATGTAGTATTGTTTGATGTGAGTAAGCAAACAAACATTCATTATTTCCCTGAGGTTGATGAGCTTAATTGTTTGATCAATAATATTAATATGTGGAATATGAGAGGAGTCACTTCAAAGGATTCGACAATGACGTCATAGATGCTGGCCACTGAAGAAGAGATAATATGCATTCATAAGGATTCTTATTTTTAAAGGGATGTTCACAAAAGAAGCAGTGATTGTGAAGTGATGCTTAACTCACGATAAAAAGGTTCCCAAAATGTTATCCTAAAGTGTAATATCGAGTTAAAACTAGTGAAACTTGAAAACTTAGTCTTGTCATCGTGTACCCTGTAGACAGGGCCGGTTTTTACTATGGGCAATGTGGGTGACTGCCCAGGGCGCAATCTATTTGGGGGAGCCCCTCAAAAAAATCACCAGTTTTCTACTATAAACCGCTAATTTCCAAGTCAAGTTAGTTGACTGGTCGCTGGGGCACCCCTACTATCACGTCAACTTGCTGCAGTCATGTATACAGGTTTGTGTGTGTCAGAAGAAAAGAATGAGAGCGTTTCCACACACTGCGAATCACGTCCCAATCTCTATTTCTGCCGGACGCCGCACCGGAGCTCAGCGCAGCTCGAGCGGCAGCGGGATGTGGATGCGCCTTGTAATCATGTTATTTGTAACACTGAGGGAGGGGGGGGGGGGCCAATGGAGTGTTCGCCCAGGGCGTAAAAGTCGTCAAGACCCTCAGCCTGTAGAGCATACTCTTCTTTGGATAGTGTTTAGGTTTATATGATTTCTCTTCCCCTTGTGTCCGTCTCTATTCACTTACCAATTGAAGAAGAATCCTTTAATATATGATAATTTTAATTAATAGCCTTGGGACCCATTTACAGTTGTCAAATTATAAGCCTCATATTGATATAGTATTATTGTCCACCCTTTCTCGAGGACAAGGTAGATTCATATATCTATATATATATATATAATATATATCTATATATATATATATATTATATATATCGTTGCACTCGGATTCATTTCAATGGTGGTTTTTTTACATGAATGAAAGAAATATGGAAAAAATAAGGCGTTTTTCTTTTTTTCCAAGTCTTTAATCTGTATGGAAGAGAAGAAAAGAGGAGAGTTGACACGCATGAGTGAAGAGATCCTTCAGGGATAAAGACACTACGGAAAGCATTCAAATACATAATGGAACAAAGACATGGTCTGTTACTTTTTTGTTGTTATCTAGCAGGTAGAATGATGAGAACAAACTTTGTGTAACCGTTAAGCTTTGTTTTATATGAGTTTTAAAATAAAATCCTTATGGCCCATATATTTTATACATTTGGTACCCCTTACAATAGTAAACGCGGGGAATTTCAATGTACATATACTTCTTTGAGGGAAGTACCTTACATATATATATATATATATCTAATATATTACCAAGGTAAAACTTATTTGCATGATATTATATCTTATAATATTCATAAAAATACATTAAAACGTCGTGTTATTAACAATATAATCAACCAGAGAAGTAAAAAATTAGGTAAAGGAACTCGAGTAGATCTCATTTTATACATAAAATATTGAGTTTTAGTGGTACTAAAATTAATATTTTCTTGGTACGGTCCAGTTTATAAGTAAATAAAATCCTTACTCCGTAATTGTATATTTAAAAAATCATCAAATAACAATTTTAGATATTCTAAAATTTCTACCACATATATGCACTCTAATAAAAATGTCTTGATGTCTCCAGCGAATCCCCGCAAAAAAGCACAATCTTTCCTCCGCTGTAGTCCCACATATACTACCAAATGTCAGTGTGTTGGTAAGTACTCTGTATTTAAACCAATAGAGAGAGTGATTTAACATTTTTTATTTAAACCATGAATTATTATATTTACTGGTGTTCTCAGCCCGTAATCTTCTTTCCTCCTCGTTTGACTTAAAATGACTTTTGAATTTTATCAACTAAAAAGTATCGGAGTCCTTATTACTAATTAGTTCTATAAAATTGTAAAACTTTACATATATTGAATTGTACTTAACTTTTATGCATCCAACTAAAATTGATAACACAATATTCTCCTGACTTTAATTTGTGTATATTTTGTGTCTGTATGTTTTGAAATACGGTGATAAACTTATAACAAATACATTCTCCTTCAGACTAAGATCTAAAAAAGGAAATGAGTGAATGTAATGATCTTCCCTACCTTGATAAGTTAGATATCATAATAAATGGATACAAGATTCATGGTTTATGATGAGTCATTATTCGTTAAGGTTTCTTAATTTGTTTGAAGGGATCTTAAAATTCCGTAGCTTGTAGCCATCGGATTTTGTTCGTTTCCGAACTCAAACCAACGAATCATGAGTGGACCTGGTTCCAAAACTTGGAACCATTTTCCAAATCGTGTTTGAACCAGCATTCGAAGATTATCTAACGGGAGGAGGGAGTGTCATGCATATCGAGGAAATTACTGGCTCTTGGATCGGACTAAATATCTTCTGTTCATAACCCTTTTTCGAAGAATGTTTCAGAACCACCGTTTAAAAACATTTTTGTATTTCCGAACAGGTTCGGATGTCTGCTTTAGGTTTGGAACCCACAGCTTTAATAAATCCCCTCAATATTTCATGTCTACTTGAGCCATGTTTTCAGGATTTGTATTTTCAAGTTTAATTATTGTAATGAAACGGAAAAGCTGTATTCCTGGAAATTTTTGTACGATGCATCCAAAAAGGACTTATAGTTTACCACTTATAAAGCCACCTTTAATTCAACATGCTATGGGACCCAATTACAGCTGCAAAGCTTTAAGCGTATCACATTAAAGTCCATCTTTTTCCTTTGGGAGCTTTACTTAAACATAAAAACAACTCTAAAAAGGAGGAAGTAATACATTCAATAGCCACAAGTCCTGTTTTTCATATCATAAGGAACCACGTATTGTTCACCTGTCAGTTTGACCTATCCCAGTTCTTTACTACCCACGTATTGATTGATTATTGCTTGTTCCATACAAGGTTAAATATATTTGTTTGTGTTTTGTATCTATTTCATTTGATTTTCTTATTGTACGAGAAAAAGGTCTCTTGAAATTTGATGCTTATAAATATGGCGTCATTCCTAGTAATTTCAAGACATTATCAATACTTAATGCAGTACTTAAACATGCATATTATCTTATAAGCTAATAATCCATTAGAAAATATATTTTAGGCTATGATACTATGGGACCCCTTTTGTTTCTTTGACAAATTGGAAGGGCGTTCCTTTCTTCCAGAGAGGATTCAGTTTAGATATGGATATCTATACTATTTTACCTATGATCCCCTCTCACTCCCTAACATATCTTGGATCATATATTTAATAGAAATTACATGACTTTTTAGTTTTATGTCTCTCAACTTCTTATTATGCTAAAGTATTAAGCTAATACCAAAGGTATATTTAAAAAAAACAAGATACGCCCTATATTGACAAAAGAGCTGACCTTGGCTTGCCGGCGATTTTTAATGACGCCACACGGGCAAGCGGGAAGAAATATTTTGTAACTAACATGTAAATTTGCTTCATGTCAAATAGATAGTACACAATATTGCTTAGCATATGTAATGAAAATACCATATGAAATCAGCATTAATTATGAGTTAATCATTGTTGTTATAGATATATATCAAAATTTTAACTATTTGTTTCTATTTTTTCCTTCATGACCTTTCATCCCTTAAATTTAAACTATGACAAAACTCATCAATTGAGGCATCTCGTCTGAAAGTCCGTTGGTCCTATCAAAAAATAGATCAGGTCTCCTCTTCATTGTCATATAAATGAAAGTAGAAGTGAGTATCACCATCTTATTTATACTTATTACATATCTTGCCTAATGCTATGCTGATATATCCTCCAAGTCAAATGCACCATGAGCACCTCTATTTGTTGAAAGTAAGCTATGCACTTATTTGGCGTTAAGTTATTTTAACGGACTCGTAATTAACACAAATTAATGAACATGCCTCACATATATATTTTGGTGTGGTCTGACTATAAGCACACAAAAGAACAGTAATGTAATTTGGAAGAGAGAGGAGAGAACGAAAAAACGAATGCGTCTTGATTCCCACTAAGTCCTTCGCTTGACAAATGTACAAACTGCACTGTATTTACAGATAGGTGAGAGGCATACAGCTCATTAAAACTAACTATTTATTGGTGTTTTAGGGAATGGTGATGATCTTTACCGCGACTAAGAAGGAAGTATATATAGATAGAATTGTTCCTTGCGGTTTTCGTTGTTCAAAGGCTTGTAATGAATAAATAGTAATACTGCTTCTGTGTAAAAAAAAAATATGGCACTTTGTGGGACGTCAAATCCAATAAACGTCTAAGGAATCAATTTCATATGTACACTTTTTGCGGTGGGCTAGAGATAGTTAGATAAAATAAACGCTAAACACATCATTGGAATAAGAATACATTTGACTCGTAGCTGTGTTGTAGACCAACTCAAGGCACACTTTATTGTCTCTTATTGTCATTTTCAAGTTTATAATTATGAATCCATTGGATATGTTATTGTTATTATATAAATATTCTCCTCAGGAGATAAATGTATATTTGATGGTTTTATCATCATTTTATCATCAGCATACACAAATCCCGTGGCTTATGATTAACAGAGGACCAAAGAAAGGAAAAATAGCTGCGAGTTGGAATAAAATAGATGTTGGTTTGATTTAGGTCTACGATAAAAAAAACCTTAATACCTTCTTTGTTATGATTTGGGGCCTTGCAAATTATACACAAATGTATGTTTCCTTTCCCGTGGCTATGGACTAAAAAACAGTTAAATGATCATAATAAATACCCATATGTAGATGGCCAATCTAAATAGGAGCAACCACTTTGAAGATAATTTCGTTTATAACGGTCATAATTTTCATGGCCTACTTATTATGATGTAATGGTCTTAAGAATGCAGTTTCGAGTAACCGGTTTTGACCCAAAGATAATGATAATACAAGATGCGCAGAACGCAATGTTTAGATTCCTCTGATTAGAAAAGAAAAACTGAAACGTCACAGATGACATCACAGTATCTATTTGTTTAAATAAAATCAAAGGTAAATTTAAAAACAGTGATTAATTTCAAAGGAAATAAAATTTAAACCCGGAGCTCTCCGGTGGAGGCGGAGCTGCAGAGGACGGCCACTTTGCTCCGGAGCTCCCTAGATGCGTGCGGGCTACCAGCCAAAGGCCTCAGAGTCCCGTGCGGTGTTTCAGACTTCCACTTCTTCCCTGATGCTGAAGCTGTGCGTCCCCGGGTGGCTCGTTGCGGGGGAGCCTCCGGACGTTATTCCTTTGAGAGCCTTTACGTTCTTAGCTTAGTTGTCCTAGAGGTATTAGATACATAGGCAAATCGTAGATGTGATGACGTCACATTTTTTTATTGGAAATATCCTTCTTTGTTTACATGAGTTCTGCCCCCCCCCCCCCCTGGTTTGACCTAAATGAAATGTTAAAATAATGCAATAAATCCGTGTTGGTCATATTTTTATTTATTAAATAGTCATCGGCGCTTTTAGATTTCATTTAAATTTTTACTTTGTTTGACTTAAGTGATGAGCACTTTGCCTCTGATAAAATAATAAAGTTGTATGAGACAGCTAAAACCTTTGGATTTGAATGTGTTGTCCCCATGACGACATATCAAATGAAACATTAAAGTGGATCTAAACGCTTTTCTATGAGCGTATAACAAAACATCAAACTTACATAAGGTTGAGTATATAGACAAAAAATAATATCTGTAGGTATGTTAAACGAAGGTGCTGCCACCTGGTGTTTTTCTCTTGAAGTAAAAATTTGAATTCCGGTTGGCTGTTGATGATTTCTCGACGATTCAGGGTTTTTTTTTCTTCAAAAATAAAAAATTTCGGTTCTTTTTTATTGTCTACGCAAATTTTTATACTACACAAAATTTAATCTTTTTATTATCCTTTGCAATTAATTTCAACTCTTTAGCACCCGTTTTTCATAGTTAACTAGCCTTTTGAAAATAATTATGCAAAAATCAAAAATGATTTCATCACACAATTTCTTTGCTATTACTCGGTTTTTTATAGTGTTCACACAAATTTCATACAAAAACATCAAATTTGATCTTTTTACTACTCTTTGCGATTAATTTAAACTCTTTAGCACCCGTTTTTCAAAGTGAACTAGCCTTTAAAAAAATTATATACAAAAGTCAAAAATGACGTCCTCACACTATTTCTTTACAACTATTCGGTCGTTTATCAGTGTTCACTCAAATTTCATACCTGGTCATAAAATTTAATCTTTTTACTACCCTTTGCAGTTAATTTGAACTCTTTAGCACTCGTTTTTCATAGCGAACTAGCCTTTTCAAAATATATATGAAAAATCAGAAATGACGTCATCACACAATTACTTAGCTATTATTCTGTTGCGTGACAAGAATTTAAAAAGGAGGATTTATTGATTTAATTGAAGAAGGAATGGTTTATTAGTCTACGCGCAGGAAGTAGAATCAGTTGACTTATAAAATGCTTCGCTTATAGAGAAAAGGAGGAATTTTTTGAGACGAAAAAGACGATTACGTCCAATCCGTCAAACAATATTCGTGATTATCCTCGAAAGCGTTTCCATGGACCATTTTGATCCAACATAAGGTAAGAAATATCTTTTTTTAAATTTCGTGTAACATACCTAATGTAGGTGAATATTACTTCGGGCCAGGCTTAATATAATCAAGCCCCTGAATACTGCCTTAAGATCCTATATGCCCACTCTCAACTCCTGTAAGACCCCGAGTTGAAAAATCCAAATCCTTGTAGCATATAAAAAGGTGAAAATTACTATATTTTCCCTTCCAAGCCGCATTAATAAGTGATTGGGGTGTATTTTATTATTAATAAACATGACCTTTAGTTCCAGTTCTTCTATTTCTGTCCTGGGTCGCCCCAACCATCAAAGCGGTGGAAAGAGTAATTTTGGGAGCATAGGGGTGATGCTAACCCCTTCGGACCTGGCTTGTGTCGACCTCACCTACCTATTGGAAGCATATGAGATAGAACATCTGGTATCCACGTTCAAAGGGTCCTCTATGCTTCAAGAGCGGACGGAACTGGACTCCCTGTGGGTCCTCCATCGCCTTCGGAAGACATATAACAACTCTTCGTTCGGTCTCCAATGCGTCAAACGAAAACAGAAAAATATGAACATAAACTAACTTTTTCTCCTTCATGTGGACCGAGAAGATCAAGCTACCACTATTTTATTAACCAATCTTTTAAGTCCCTTTTTGTTTTATTATTAATACTCTTATTTTATCGCATTATTGACGCGTTCTTTTATTGTTTTTATTATCTGTAAAAAAATATCATTTAATTGTTGATAATATTATGTATATTTCCATGTTTTCATTCGATTTTTTAGCAATGAGATGAAGTAAATCATAATTCATTAAAATATAAATAAGTAACATGAACTTTCAATTAGACGTTCATATTAAAGGATCTTATCCAAAAGTATTACCTCCGCCGAAGAGGTATTGTTTTCACTGGCGTTGTTTTGTTGGTTTGTTTTGTTGTTGGTTTTGTTTTTTTTCAGCAGGATAACTCAAAAGTACGGAACGGATTCGAATGAAACTTTGTGGAGTTGTTGGAAATGCCAAAAGGAACAAGTGATTAAATTTTGGCATCTCTAGATGCTTTTTTAAGATGCAAAATGAGCTAAATACTAATAAATTTTCAAGTTAGCCTACTCTGCCAATAATGTCGCTGTGCTGTGAAATCGGTGCCGGTAGCGTCTTCCTCTTGGAATTTCCGTCGAGGGGAACCTTCCCCCCGTCCCTTTACGCCGCCCCAGTCGTGAAAAAATCCGCCTCGGAAGGCTCATAAAGACCCCGTGACGGCGGAGGTTTACACTCTCTGAGTGTATGCATGCCTCTAGTTTACTATATTATTATTAATAGTTAAATGATTGGTTATTATTACGACAATAAATATTCGATTTTATGACACTACTTAAAAATTAGCCTATAGTGGTTTAAACGGATGGGTTTGTGTATTATTATTTTTACCGAAACATTTAATGCATAATGACCGACGATGAGTTCACTGAAAAGCCTATATTAACCCTTATACAAAAATCTCCGAATTGTCTAATATAAATATTATTAACCCCTTTGTTGCTTTTGAATTAACGCCCAGTATAATAAATATATAAATATAATGTAAGTTGTTAGAACGTATTAAATAAATACTCTTTCAACATTTTATGAAAAAATAAGGACTGACAAAAGACAATCTCAAGGGCTGACGGTCCTAAGGACTGATCTCAAGGCTAACGGTCCTTAGGGCCGATCCCAAGGACCGACAGTCCTAAGACCGGACTGGACCGAATAATGGAACCAACACAACACTATATCAACTATATTTTTTTAACAATTATATTGCTGTGAACATGATACAGTCTACTCAACTAGCCTCAGTAATTGGATGTGCTTCATGTCTTGTGTTGTACATTATTCACTGAACAAAGAAACCGTTCTTTAGAAGCCTTTTTTGGAGTTCCGCTTTTGTAAGCTACTCATGGATATCCTCTGCATATAATCTTGAGAACTTATAAGAGATATACTGCAGTATGTATGTATACTTACCAGTCAGCAGCACATTGAAACACCTCTGCGTGTCCATATATGTCTTTCAATAATAAAAATCAATACAAAGTATAATAAGACAAATGATAACTCATTCAAAGACGGATTAATGTACTTCCGTTCAGTCTCTTGTCATAAATAAAAAAACTTCAATGCACTTGTCACGACATTGAATTACAAGCACTATTGTATTCATGGTGTCCTTTCATCGTATTAGATATATATTTATATATATTAGGCTGGGTCATAAGATTAAGCTACATTCATTATCTCGAAATGTGAAGAAGATAGCTCAAAAATTCCAACGAGAGTGTTCTTATCGCCTAATTTTTGTGCGGGAAGCGACTATGTGGCGTCATTCCGTAGTATAAATAGTCAACACTCGTACCATTTCCATCTGTTATCCCAGTCGCCGCTAAAAACGGATTCACACCGCCTTGCGCTCCTACTTCTTGATCCGAATCAAGCTCGCCAAGACAGTCAGGGAACCTCATTTCGACCTTCCCTGACTCCTGCCCTGACCTCTCCCTTATATGTTACTTCAATAATAGCAGTTTTGCTCCGAAAAAGAATATGTTATCAAGAAGACCCCGGGAGACGAGGAGGCCGGAGATTATCGTCGATGTGAAACGCCTGATCGAGGATAATCCCCGAAATACCATGATCAGTTACCTGAAGACGACTGAGCACCGGTACAATAACCTCAAACAGAACAGGATTCTCCTGGAAGATTGCCTCCTAATGTAGGACAATGCACGTCCTCATGCTACCGCGTATACTTTCTGACCCGAAGGGACCTTGAACAGGTGAAACAGATCCCTTACTTACCCGACCTGAGCCTCTGTAACCGGTACCTGTTCTGGAAGTTGAAGTACCTGCTCCAGAATGACGAGTATGGTGCCACAAAGACGTCACACTGGTTATGAAGCGGTAGAGGGTCGGCGAAGACAGCGGTTCGACCATCTCTGAAAGCTCCGGACCACTGCTACGACGTCATTGCAGTCGAAAGGGATTATGTTTACTGATTTAGAAGGATTTTGATGATTTGATGAAATTCCGAGTCTTACTGGGTCAGGCTTATTCTTTATGACTCAGCCTAATATTTGCTATAGTCTATTAGAAGTTAGAAATGAAAACTATTTTTAAAAATAGTCTTTCTTAAACTGTTTGATTATTGTTTTTGAGATATCCTATCCAAATATCGTTTTAAAATTATAAATGCTTAAAAAATTGAACGCCCTTCCAATTAGGGGTCATCAAGGCTACTTAGTCCAATCATTATTTAAAGACTACAACAATATTGGACACATCAAAAATACCCTGTTTAACCTAGTCGCGACTCTTATAAAACAAAAAAAAGGATCTTCGTTGACATCCCGAAGAAACGGTCTATAGAGCTATAAATCTATAGGATATACTATAGATCTATAAACCTAAGCAGCAAACGATCTAAATAATAAACAGCAAGTATTTAAATGGAATAATATACATAAATTTGATCCAAACAATTAAATACTAGCAATTAGTTTATTTCATATTACATCGATTTCAGGCTTGTGAGCGTTCAGCTTTTTTGCGTTCAGCGTTCCGTTCAATGTTTTCGCGTTCAGCGTTCCGTTCAATGTTTTTTTGCGTTCAGCGTTCCGTTCTATGTTTTTGCGTTCAGTGTTCCGTTCAATGTTTTTGCGTTCAGCGATCCGTTAGCGTTCAGCGTTCAAATAGTTAGAAAAATAACATTGTGTAATTTTGAAAAATGCCACAGCCCAGATGAATATCCCGTAGTCAGACTTAATCTCAACTTATTTCAACATAGTTGCCAGGAAACGACCGGGACACCTTTTTAATATTTCGATCCTTCGACATTCTGAAGAAAAGAATTCCAAAAAAAAAAAGGGATGACATTTTTTTTAGAAAATAATTTGTTAGAACCGTGCCTTTCCTTATAGTTGCATACCTAAATACTTATTTTGTTTATTTTGTAGTAAGAATGAATGAATAAAAAGGTCATTCAATTGTGTGTAAATTTTTGTCACTTGGGGTAAAATATAAAAAAAGTGCTTTAATATTCTATAGAGAGTTCTTGGAAGAGTAGTTTATAAGTTCTTCTCATAATATTTCATCCCCTTGTTATATCCCAGAAAAAAATACTTAATCAAAACTACATTAAAATGTTTGGAAAAATTGAACACAAAGCTCTTTTTTTGCGTTCAGCGTTAAAAAAAGTTGCTTTCCGTTCAGCGTTCCGTTCATTGAACGTGCGTTCAGCTGAACGCCGTTCAATTTTTGCGTCCCGTTCACAAGCTTGATCAATTTAGATGAGAAATAAATTTTGAACATTATTTATGTAGCTGCTCAAATTCATGGCAATATATGTCATTATTTTCTGCGCCTTGAACATTTTTTCCAAGAACATTTCTTCCCATACGTTTTTTTTTCATAATATAAATTTACTTGGGGATATTTTCTCAAATCACTTATGTTTACAAATTTAAGTTGTTGTGATGACGTCTCACACAGGCTGCCAACTGCATTCCTGGAAGAGTATTAATATAGCCAACCTATTAAAGAAAAGGAAAAGAAAGGAGAAAGAAGAGGAAAGAGTGATTGACGTCACAAATCAACTATCGAACGTTATCCCTAATGATGTTCATTTCTCCCGCCCCTTTTAACTTTGAGCATTGTTCTTATTTTCATTAACTTATACATCAATAAAGGATTGAGTCATGTATATTTAAATAAATCTCATAATACGAATTTTTATGTATGAATAATCAGTTTATTCATAGGTAATTAAAAAAACTTAATAAATATAGAGTTTGTAACAGCATGAGGATGGCGGCGAAAGGAAAAATGAAGCCTGAGGATAAAAATAAGGTTAGATTTTGTTGAAACTAAGTATTAAAAATTAACAATTAACCTTTATTCGTTAACGCGAAACCAGGAAGACAGATGCAGTAAAATGTTATTAAACGCTTCCTCTGGTGTCTTGCCGTAAGCCTCCCGCCACATGAATTCATCCAAATGACTGGGCAACATGCTGGAGTTCGTACCATTCATCTGAACAAATCTCTTTTTCATCATTCTCCAGTAATTCTCGACCCCATTGGTGCACACTCCAGTGACTGGATCAACGAAGTATCGAGAATGATTTACGGTCTCGTGCTGATAAGGAGGCCTTACTCGAATACTCCCGATTCCATTGTAAGAAGCCTACTCGTCGCTTCTTACAATGGACCGGGAGCTATATACTTCACAATGAGTGGAATGAGAGTGTCGGCCGAGCGGTCCGGAACCAACTCTAAAAAACCCTGCTTGGTGCTCGGGCAATAGCCCCCAAACTCCCAGCGCTGAGCTACTCTCCGTCCCCGATGGTATTTACGTCTCGATATGAGCGTCTCATCGATTTGCACTTCCACCCCGACTCCTCCGATTTTGAAATTATTCTAAAAAATGTAGAGTATATACATGAAAATGAAAGTAATTAAAACTTACCAGGTTCAAATGGTGGGAGCATATGTTCCTGAAGTACAGGAACCATAGAACAACGGCCTTCCCTTTAATTCCTGTAGCAGTCACGGTGGAACACACCGGCATCTTAATGGCCCAATGGTACAGCAACCAAACGATTTGTGAGAAAGAAGTTTGCTGTAGTGCCAGTATGAACCGCTCCGCTCCCCAAATGATTTTAACTGATGCTTGCTGCATCTCCATATCACAACCTTCGTGACGGAGACAAGGCCCATAGCGTCCCCACACGTGAGACAGCGATGTGGAACACTCCTAAAACATCCCGATCCTTGAGAAAGGCTCTGGATGACTCTTCAGAGGAAATTACTGAATTAATGAATCTCCCAAAAGGCACATTCTAAAGAAATGAAGGTTAATTCAATATGTTGGAAGATCTCAATGATTATTACTTACCATGTTGTAAAAGTCCTAAGAATCAGCAATTCAGTGGGGAGATGTAGGGGTATCGTGATAATGAAAAAGAGTGAGAGGATGAAGTGGGTGGAATCTTCACTTATATAGGGAGCTTCCACTATGTGTTAGCCAATCAAAGTGAAGCAGAAACCGTTAACAATATGAAATTAAAAGGGCTCGGAGAAATGAACACCAATAGCTTGAGTAGTAAATTTAAGCTCGTGACCCATCCTAGGGATAAAGTTCGATAGTTGATTTGTGACGTCAATCACTCTTTCCTCATCTTTCTCTCTTTCTTTTTCTTTTCTTTAATAGGTTGGCTATATTAATACTCTTCCAGGAATGCAGTTGGCAGCCTGTGTGAGACGTCATCACAACACTTAAATTTGTAAACATAAGTGATTTGAGAAAATATCCCCATTTACTTAATATACTAAAGCGTATAAGACAGGATTTTCCCAAATTGCATTTAAGGCATCGAAAAACAGTGAAATATATAGGTAAATTGAAGTCCTTACGCCATATGATCGTAATTGTAACAACCTGTCAAAAAAAAACCCACACATTAAACAACAAGAACTGCGTCATTTCATGTTTCCTTGCTGCGGGGAGGGAGGGAGGGATCAAGGTCAAAGGAGTGTCATGAACGTATTTTCCCTTCGGGCCTATTCAATATTATCAACTCATTACTAATGCATCCAATAAAATATAACAAAACAAATATACATTTATAAAGAGGCATCTATATCAGTGCGAATTGTCCAGAGGTTTACCGTTTTACCGAGATAGAAAAGGAAAAACAGCTGTTGATTGATCTATGCAATCGATAAGAATGAAATTTGGAGCTTAGCCTTGGTGCTTACAGATTTAAGACTCATTTTTTCTTTCTCCCTCTCTTCCCTCCTCTTTTCTCTGTCTCCCTCTCTCTTTCCTTCTATCCCTCTCTTACCCCTCTCTCTTTTCACGGCCAAAAACAGTCATAGAATCTGTAAGCTCATGATTTCTGTTCCCAGCAATCGACATAGAGAACTATCTACGGCTAGCAAATAATTCTAGAGGAATACATCATATAGAATACAGAGTGCTGAAGTAACGACGGATAATGCTGAATATCGGGGTATTTGTTAACACTTTGTTGGGGGGAAAGACAGTGACAGAAAGACGGGAAGAGAGAGTGGGACTTCATTATGGAATGAAGAGTGACGTCACATCACTGTCATATTTCTGTCTTTCCCCTAGAAATGGAGAGCTAACGGTGTCCAGAAGAAATGGACAAAAAAATATGGCCTACAAATAAATTCTACCATTATTTCGACACTATACATATATATTTTCATGGAAATCAATATTATTTGGGAGGCGCCTTGAGAGCTATGGATGACAAGGGGACCATTAAACCAATAGCCATTAATATATGCATCTATGAAGATTTTTATAAGTCTTTATGGTATAAAGTAGACATTTTTTATATCATAGAGAGGTGCACATAAAAAAGAAGCAAGAGGGATATACAGTCAAGCCTGTCACTACAGGCCACTCAGGGAAAAAAAGAGCAGCAAACGTTAGAACCTGAGCGATAGATACCTATGGCCCCTAGTCACAGAAGGTTTTAGTACATTTTTTCTTCTGCAGGGAAATTTTGGTTGGCCGCTACAGACGAGTGACCGCTATACATAGATGACTAAGTTATCTATCCTTTCTATGTTTGATCATCAATTTAATAATAATAATATAAGGACAATATTATATATAAATATATCTGACGTCACTCTTACAAGCACTCTGACGTCATTTATACTGTGCCTCACTCTTTCCTCTTTTTCCGTACTGTCGTCCTAAAGTAGCCTCCACGTTATGACCTTCTCACACATGTCGCTATTTATCATTTTGTTCCTAGGGCTACAATCACATCTCACTTTTTAAACCTGAGAATATAATTAAACATTTTTTGTGAATTCTTAAATTGCTTATGTTTTTAAAACATTAAATGACGTAATAACGGGACGAATGTCTTGTTAACTCCTGGTGAGACAACAAATTGTCAATCATTTTTTCCATTTTATATTAAGTTATATATGGGCTTTTAACAAAATAACTATTTATATTTGGTAAACGACAACCATAAAATTTTATTTAATGGAACTAATTTTTGAAAGATGTAGGTAGTTTGTTTCGAAGACGGGTCTAATAGTAAACTTTCGATAGAGTGATAGCTTAATAGACCAAGCAATTGATTTTTTTTAAACCATTAGCTAGCCCCACTTTACTATTTTTAGAACTGTAATCTTAATATAAATTAACTCTAAGCACATCTTTGATATTTTCCCTCCTTCAATTGTTTAGTATATATAATATTAAAAAAGAAAGAAACAAAATGATGATAATTCAGTTCTTGCGCCATCTGCGGACTCTCTACCAAACAAGATTCTTTCCAATATAATCCTAGACACAAATATACTATCTTGACTCCGACATCATGTCGGAAGAAATAAAAGAGTACATATGCAATTATAAAAAGAAAAATAAATCACCTGGCCCAGAAGTTTTTGCAATAGAATTTTATCAAAAATACTGTGACCTAATCTCCCCACTACTAAGAAAGTTTTTAAAGAATCTATATCTGCAGGACATTTAAAAAAATATATAAGCGAAGGGCAACTGATCTTGATTCCAAAAAAGGGAATGACCCAAGATACGTGAAGAATTTAAGGCCATTAACCTTGTTGAATTCTTCATATAAAATCTATAGCGGAATTATTGCAAAAAGTACTACCAATGATCATACATGAATCTCAAAAGGGATTCATAAAGGGAGATACATGCATGATGCGGTCAGAAGTATTATGGTTCTATAGATCAAACAACAAAGTATAGAGCAGTAATGGCGGTAGACTTTCATTAAGCTTTTGACAGTATTTCTCACAGCTATATTATTAAAATGTGTGGCCAGTATGGCTTTAGCCCAAAGTTCATAAATATGATATCTATATGTTTTCGTGAAATTTACACTACATACGGTAAGAAGGGCCAAAGTTTCCAAATTAAAGAGGTTGCCGCCAAGGTGATCCTCTGGCTCGCAGTATGTTCATTTTAGTGTTGATCAACTCATTAGGAAAATCGATTCTTCCCAGAAATAAAGGAATCAGTTTTGGCCCAGTAAGTAACAAAATACAAGCCTATGCAGATGATATTACTACTTTGTATTCAGGCCACCACTAAAGAAATTGAAAAGTCTGTAATGAAGTCTAAAAATAATAAAACTCTGGGTAAAGATTCTGGCTTGAATATAATTTTCTAAAACAAGTATAATTTCAAATACTGGAAACAATCTACATTCCTTAATGTACAAACCCTTCAAGAACTTGATGTTTTGGGCTGTAAAGTCTCTTTTGGACAATCTCATGTCACGGAAAATGTTAAGAAAATTGAATATAAGATAAAAGTCTATGGCGGGTTTTAGCTCTCTATTAATTGGAATATAACGTCCAGAATCCAGGTTTGGAATCATTAATATTCCTAAAGCTATACACCTGTTGAGGGTCCTCCTTATGACAATGGACTATAAAGAAATGGAAGAACTGTGTTCATCGTTCATTTTCGGAAAAGGGACTTCCTCTATTTATCTTGGAAAATAATAGTGTGTCCGAAAAGGTACGGAGGATTGGGACTTTTACCCATGGAGAGACTTGGAAGGCATGTCTCTTTTCGTAGTTTAAAGAGACTGAATTGCAAAGACTCGTCATGGACGAGTACAATAGTTTCTAAAATGGAATACGAGGGAAAATGTCCTTTGAAAAAGTGAAAATAACGGGCCGGGAAAAACTATTGAATGTCTTAAGCTATTTAATCCTTTTTGGAATAGTGTTGCAGGGGTAGCAGAATTTTTTTCACGCAAAATCCTTCCACTTATGGGGTGGCAAGAACCGCTAAAGAATAATGACAGATTGGACTTCCTGAAAGGCACGTTTTTAAAAAGAAATTTGATTTTCTGGGCGAAATTTTTATTGTAATTTAGAAGAAACTTTTATTGAAGAACTTGAGAAACGAAGAATTTTAAGTACAATTGAAATAACAAGCGGCAAATTGGACCTCGGGATTGTTTTTTAAATTTTATCAGTTTTTTGGGAAATAACAGCCTACGTCTCCTACAATTAACGAACGATATTAAATGTAAATATTTGAGGCAAATTGAGAGGCACCGTGATAAGGTAAATGAAATTATCCAATGAACCAAATTATAAAAAGTCTATCAAACAAAAAGTTTAATCACAGTTATATTGGTTTCGATATAGATAGTCTCAAACATCCTCACTACAAGCAATATCCATGGGAAAACACTTGAGAAAGGCTTTGCTTCTTTTGTAAGCTACAAAAAGAAACTCTGAGTCATTTCTTAGCCGAATGTGAAGCCACTAGATTTTCCGTATAAAATTGCATTAACAGTTTACTCCAATTTTGATATTATTTTAAGACGAAGCCACTATTCCTTTTTATATATCGGCCCTTTTCAGGAGGAAATAAATTTTATAATTACAAAAACTTTTAATGCCTTGTACAAATTTCGAAGCAACAAGATTGATTTACCAAAAAAATTTGACTCTCTTTTAGATAGACTCTTAGTAGTTTAGTTTTTAGAGACCTCCCTTTTGTTTTACACCTATTGCGTTTGATCTTTTTAATGTTCATGATTGTATAATATATCCCATGTCCCTATATCGGCCCAATTATTATATAAGAATTTTGTATTTTGGATATGTTAATCTATATGTAGATAACTGCAAGTGTTGAATAAATAGTTTTGTACGATGTGCAAAAAAAAAAAAATCGACCAAGCAATTGATTTTTTTTAAACCATTAGCTAGCCCACTTTTACTATTTTTAGAACTGTAATATCTTAATATATAATTAACTCTAAGCACATCTTTGATATTTTTCCCTCCTCACAATTGTTTAGTATATATAATATTTAAAAAAGAAGAAAGAAAATGATGATAATCATCAGTTCTTGCGCCATCTGGCGGACTCTCTACAAAACAAGATTCTTTCAATATAATCATAGACACAAATATATACGTTCTGAAGGCAAATATCTTGATTTAATCCTTTGTACCATGAACTAAAAACTCTTTCTTTGCGTTTGATATATTAACGATCTAGTCTCACAGTAGGTCAGGAAAGGTACTGCTTTTAAAAGGGTTGTTATGAAATGAAGTCAGTTACTAATTCGTGATGCGCAATTAATGAGAATATTTTGAGTAAGTTCTCATGTTTTAGTAGCCCTCAATACATTTATAATTCTCTTTTGTCGCAATAAGAAATATTATATGTACAAATCATAGCATTCCCATTATGTATTTTATATGCACTATAGAGATGATAGGATTTTTCCCCCTTGAACGTGATTGGTCGCACTAGAATAAGCGGTGAATATATATCAGTTGGTATTAGGGAGTAAGAATATCCTTTTTTGAGCGGCCGTTGAGGTGGCGGTCAGCAGAGCTGAGATTTGGTACCCCGCCGATTCGGTAGAATTTTATTATATATATCTACTGAATACCTAATAATCGATCGGTGCGGTAGAATAAGAAAGAAAGAAAAATTTATTTATTTATCTGCTCTTTGCTTCTTTTTATGCATTTATTATCGGACAATTTATAACCAAAGACATTTAAAAGTACCTATTTGTTATATTATTTTTCGCGATTATTGAAATACCATCTTTATTTTTTATAAATCATTCTGCAGTCGAATTTTGCAGGAATGGAAGGCAATAGACAACAAATATTTTCCTGAACTGTCTTTTGTTAGTCGTTGTCCGATATTAAATGCCCTTTCAGCTCCGAAGCTTGTTTATTTTTATTTTGCAAAGTGCAACTTCTTCACACCACCAGGGTGCAACGCTTCCAGTTCCCAATACCGATTACATTCGTAGTCGCGCTCTGAAACTCAGGTATATATATATATCCTAACTTCATCGATCGAAGTATTAATATTATTTCAAATGTTTCAATCAATGAGCTTAACGAACCAACGATTGAACATATATTAATTGAATGAAGCATTTTTCACACTTGGAGATGGAACGAACGTTTTATTTTCTATCATATTTGACGATAAATGGTCATGATGTAGACAATAGCGATGGGAATCATATAATTTTGAGTTGCCAACTGAAAAAATGTTTTAATCGTGATAGCTGTAATAAAATGCATCATCATTTTATTATATATGTTTTATCATTATTTTTATATAAATGTTTTTAGACCAACTCATATGTAAATAATTATACACATTAGTTAGAAGTTGTTGTATGTAACTATATAACAGTTTCGTATATACTATTAGGTATTTACCGAACTTTAAAGAAACATATTTTCTTACTTATTTTGGATTAAACTGTTTAGAAATGGTCGATGGAAACGCTTTCGAGATTCACGGATATTTGTTTGACGGATTGGGCGTAATCGTCTTTTTTCGTCGTGAAAAAATTCCTCCTCCCTTTCTTTTTTGCGATGCACATTTATAAGTCCACTGATTCTACGTTCTGCTGGCGTAGACTTAATAAACCATACCTTCTCTCATTAATCACTAAACTCTCCTTTTTAATTCTTTTCACGCAACCTCTTTTAGATATTTTTGGAATATAATCGTATTTTTTAATATATTTATTTCTAATTAAAGTTCCCCCATACACGTAATAAAGGAGAATACATTGACTACTGATTTGACTATAGAATTTGACTTAATTCCAGGTATAGTAAAAAATAATTTATTAAAACATATTCAGTCCTCCTACGAGAAGATCAGCACACAGGAAATTGGAGAAAATTTGGTAGTCTGTTGCATCTTCATAGGTACCGTTTGGATACCAATAGGCAAGGGTATATTCATTCGTGGATGAATCGAAGGACTCGATTTTATAGTTAAACAATATCAACTCATGTTCCTCCATCCATAATGACTCCCTTTCCTCCCAACGATCTTTCCAGAAGGATATCATTTGCCAATGATTTGTTGATATTGGTATGGTTTCCAAGCCAATGCTCCTCAAGGCTCTTGGACTTGATTTTCTTTTCTATTTTTTTTTCCGAAGTTTATCATTGGAAGAAGTCTCCTTGAAATTATTAGTAACTATTCTTAAAGTTAATTTCTGTTAAAATCAATGTTAATGAGTTCCCGTTTTCTCCGACCCTTCCCTAAGGAGTAAAATCATTGTAATATTCTAAGCCATGGAACTATTTATTAAAAATTGATTCAGACATCTCAGTATACATATGAAGAAAAAAATATTAATCCAATATTATCTACTAATTATTTGGCAATTTTTGGGACGTAATTATTATTCTGTTTATCTTTGCCTATTTTTCCTGGACCAATTCTTCCTCTTCCATTTTTTCTTAGGGCCATTTATTCTTAGGTTGTAAATGTAATCAGGTATTTCTACCTAATTTTATATATTTATCATATTTAATGTAAATTATAAAATAATGCATGATTAAGTAAA
>CP045907.1:10769048-10780618 GCA_013387185.1 Caligus rogercresseyi
AAGAGAACAGACGCCATGTTTGAAAACAAAGATACAAAGAAGAGAAATTGATATAACATTAACACAGGACCGAGTACTTTTCCTTTTCTTTTCCCACAACGGTGTGATGAGAAAATAATAAAAAGGTAAAGAACTAACAAATTAGAATATATTAGTTAAATGATTTTAAAAGTCAGACTCAAAAAAGATGATCAATGATTCAAATGTCAACAATGTCTTGAATAAGAGTCATAACAATAACTTTTTATAATCTCATTTTATAAATAATGTAGATAAATATGTCAACAGTGATAGTATTTATATGTTTAATGTATTATCGCGGTGCCCTTCCGTCAATTCCATCATGTTATGACGGGGATCATAAACATGGTACCTTTCATCAATTTTCTTTATTTATTTAAATATTTTCAATAAAAATACTCCGGAACATGCTTGAAGGCTTAATATATTCCAGGGCCATATGTTGCTTACATAAATATAAAAAAAGATCATGACATAATTAAGATACATTTTTTCTTTAATATTCACTTCATAAAATGATGTTTATATAAAAAAGCTCCCATATCGTTTGAAGCCTTATTATTATGCATTAACAATATTAGCATTATAGATAGACCTCAATAACATCAATACATATACTTGTGCGACAGTAATGACAAAAATATCCAAGATGATAAAGTTATTTTTAGGTTAAGACCTTCTTCATGATTTGGAAGGGAAAATCGACATTTCCAACTTTGCACTGGTAAACCATTTTCATAATGTTATCGTATTCATGAGTATGTCAAATATTTTTATTCATAGAGCTTCTCCATTCTCTTTCTTCATACTTCGGAGCGTCGTTCAGCTGTGTCTCCGTGGAGAAAAGGGGGATGAGTTTGAAGTATTCAAACTGTAAATAAGATTGGTGAACCAAAAAACAAACATGTAGCAGTGTGACTACTCAATGACGTCACTGGAGAACGATTATATATATATATCAATCAATTCTTTATCTATCTATATATATTATATATGTATGTGTGTGAGTGATATAAATAAATAATAAATAAATAATATAAATTATATAAATATATATATTCGTTCTCCAGTGACGTCATTGAGTAGTTATACTGCTAGGATTACATAGTTTTTGTATTGCCCAGACCTTATTATACAGACCTTGGTGAACCGTGGTGTTAATTTATGACGTCATATGGTGCCGGATATTTTTTTGCGAGGGCTTCATTTTTCATTTCATAATTTAATACCATTATGCAGTAAAAGGTCTCCCTAGAGGTTACATAGATTCATAATTTAGAGCGCCCCCTAGGGAGCAAAAAAGAACTAACATTATAGCCAACTCCTATGCTATATATGTATATGCACTTATGAAAATAATGCTTATCAATAAAACTTTTTGTTTTTTCATCCAATTTTAAAAATTTCTTCACATTTGCATTATCTCCCCATTGGGAACAACTATATTAACAAATTTAAAAATTAATAAAAAATGCCAAAAATCATTACCCCTTAAGTTTTTTGAAAAAATCAGTTTTTTTGGGTTTCTGAAAAAATATTTAACACTTGAGAATTATTTTTTTATAGTTTTGTTGTCAGACTTTTAAGTTCCTTCTTATGAATCAAGTTGAAATCTGTGGGTCCCCAGGAGCGGAGAAAAAAAACACTTTTTCCATTTTGCCAGTTTTTATGCCAAAACTCAAAAAATTGTTAAACTAAAATTCATTTTTATAAAAACGAACTTATTAGAAATGCAAACTCTATAGATACTATTTTATAACTTGATGCGATCAATCTAACAGACAACCCAAAAAGGCCCCCAAAATTTAGGATTTCAAAAATATTCCGCTTCGTCCATGAATTAGGACCTAATATTCAATCCCGGATTTGAGGGTCTTAACGACCTCGGATCGGATACTTAATACATCAAAGTTGCTCCCTTTGTGAAGCTGAATATGATTGTGCAAAAATAAATTGCGAAAACTGTAAATTAAAAAATCCGGATCCCGGCCCAAATATGTCCCGGAGGCCGGACATTGACTTAACCAACCTAGGCTTATTTTGCAAGGCCTTCATTTCGTATTTTTGTTTTGAACTTTTTCGTTTTAAAAAGTCGCCCCAGAGGTTTTCTTGAATTTCCCGACAGGTCGGTCCGGTTTCCGGGAAATTTCTTTGGGACCCGATTGTAAACCCTATTCTTGATATACTTTCAGAGTAGCTTTTTTTCGAAATGGGAAAGAATCAAAAGTTAAGGAAATGTCATAATCCGGGTCCGGGAGTGTCTGGATCCGGATTTTTTTTCCGGATCCAGGTTCTTTGGGCAGAGATGCAGATAACTTTTGGTCTGCGTTCTGTCTCTAAAACATCTCACTTACGAACTATGGACAACCAAAGTTTTCCAAGCCTTTTTTGAGGCCTTTGCAAGGCCGCTAGGCCTTAGTTTTGTTATATACCAAAAGATGCCTACGGCCAAAGTCCACAAAACATTTAATTACATCCCGAGCCTCCTAACTCTCAAAATCCATGCAAACCGCAAAACCTCTCACAGACACAAATCTGGTCTGATCAGAATCTAACCTAGCCCAAGACCATCATCAAGATGCATCTGTGTGCCAAATTTCAGTTCTTTAGCTTTGTAGTTTCGGCGTCTATAGAAGTCGGGACAGACGGACGGACAAACTCAATTCTAATATTAATATGGAAGGATTCATTACATCCTGTGGGCAATTACACCTCAAAGTAACATGTCAATATGTCCAGAACATTGATGATAACTTTCCGAACCCAGGACGAGGGTATATCATCACTCAGATGAAACAAACTCTGACTTTGAGTGTGTGTGACGATGGAGGGAAGTGGAATAAAAGTGGTCTTAGAACTTGGATTACTTGAGATATGTGACAATTTTCAATAGTCTTCGAATATTAGCCATCAAGGCCTGAATCAAAAAATTATTCTCGACACCTTAGCTAATCGAAACGGACGTGTAGAAAAATAGATCATCCATCAACAATATGGCTGAGACGAATACAACGCTGGTCAACATCACTCAATTGATACATGACAAGTGGTCCAATGTGGAGTCGGTATAGGATATAATAATAAACAATTACATCTATTTCAGAATGAATAATACCATCAACTTGTAACCTTCGAGCCGGATGACGGATTGACGCAAGAACTGTCAGAAATTCACCACACTGCGAAGATCATGAAAACATTCAACAAGAGACAGCATGACAAATCAATGAGCCGCATAAAAAGTGAAAATATAACACAACATATCATCTTATTATACAATTACAGCAAACGACAGGCGGGATAGATGAGGCGTTTCGACTACCTTTTATCATGGGTACCTTCAAAGAAGTCGAAAAATACTTATTGGTGGATCATACAAAATCAACAATATTCACCTTGGCCGACATCTAAGACTTTTCATCCCAGCTGGAAAAGAATGCCTGAAGGAATTGATTCGTGGGTATACGACATGAAAGAGGTGTGACATCATGTTCTACCAAGGAGACGATGTATTTGTGTACCAGATCAGAGAAGATCAAATCTTTATTGACACTCAACGAGCACAAATGACACAAGCGTCGTGAAAAGGATCTCTGTCAACGGAACACCGCGAGGTCCTTGGAGAAGGAACATGGATGCTGATGCTGCAATGGCAGTGTAGTGTCAGAATCGACTATTACAACATCGGGGAACGAACACGGACGAGTGTAATGAAACTGCGGGAGGTTGAAACGGCACAAGTTGAGACGGTGGAGGACATCGTGAAGGCCTTGGATCTAGAGGAACTATGTGTCAACCACATCCGCCATCAAACAAAAGTTACAGACTTTTACCGAACCGAACAAGCCTATATCCACCAAACATCTGAGGAGGCTTGCGCATGCAGCTCGTGTGGGCAATATATTTTTATATATTTAGTGATGCTGATAGAGTTTATAATTATGATTGTACAATCGGTGTTTTTCGGTAGATTACTTTTACAAATCAACGGTCAAAGAGCTGTGGCTACAGAGTGATCCTGAAAAACACGGAGCATTTGAATAATATTCTAATTCTTTTGAGTAAAAAGTCGAGGGCAACTTTTCCTCGATGAGGGAGCATTTATAGTGTCATGTAATTTATTTAGTATTATATAACGTTATTTAGAATGCCTTTAATCATTTGTATATATTTTTATAGCTATAATAATTCTTTTAACTTTATGTGATATGCCCATATTGAATTATATGATATGTCTATGTGAAAGGGCAAAGAATAACTTCTTAACTTCAAGATCTATTTCACTACATTGTAAATCAACTTCAAGAAGCTTAAAGAATAACTTCCTCTTATTGTCCTTAACCCCAAGCCGTATGTAATAAATGTATCTTCTTTAAATCTCATGCCAGAAAATAAACACTCTTCAACGGACTCTCTTCACGTATGGAAGTATTACTTTTATCTTGGTTAGTGCAACACCTTGACAATTCGACTCCAGCTCTACCTATAACAATTCAGGTAGATCCCCGCTACAATATGATTATCTCAATGGGTACATGAGGCTGTCTGGATAGTATTCATATCCTTAGACGAAACTTTATAGTTACTTAATATCTCATCGATCCTGAATTATAAATTAAATTGAGAGCAGTTTTAAAACAAACATTATATTGTCAATGCTCTCTATCATGCAAAAAGACACTATTATATATATATATGCAAAGTATTACTCAATAAAAGTCCACAATTCATGCAAGGATTCTGAAATTTAATAAGCATTCCTGAAATTTGTAATTGGGCTCAAATTTTGAAATATCAACCATCCTAATACTTGATTGTTAAAAATATCCCATGAAGGGGGAAGGTCTAGCAAATTTAAATAGGACTCTTTTATAGATCTTGCTCCATCGTATCTCTTCCTATCACATTCAAATTTTTATTATTATGGCTTGGAATAAAACAACATAAAATTGAGTGAACGCTTAAGAGGAAAATAAAAACTAGCTACGTTAAAACTTGACTGCACGACCAAATTGTGGACAGTAAATATCTTTCGTATTAAGGCAATTCGCTCTAAAATTACAAGATTCCCAAATTTCTCTATAAAAAGTTATTTGTCTTTATTTTGGTATACAATATCTATTGTGTCCAATTGAACTGAGGTTTCAAACATCCATGAAAATCTTTGAATTGAAGCTAAAAAGGGTTAACAAATATTCAAGTCTTGATTAGTTAAAATAATTCCCAGTTGTAAAATTGCGAAGAGGTGAAATATTTCTCCAGTCCCTGTTATAAAACACACCCCTTTTCTGCTCGACTCTTAGATAATATTTTGGTATAATTTTGAGACCCTGTCTCTCATACAATCAATGCCAAGAATATTGACAGACACAACAACCTTGCAGCTCTGGACCAAAAATGAGCTTTACGAATTCCAAGATCCCAATCGAAGTATAGCAGTTTTACTTTTATTTGTTGCAAGGCTAGTTTTGATCTCAAATTTATATAAAAAATGATAAGATTATATTTATCCTCTTAATTAGTTACAGCTTCAAGTTTGCCTCAATCATCAATGTAAATAATTTTTTAAGGTCTTCTTTTTCTTTGTCTTTGTATATTTATTGAAAGAAGTGTGTCTTGACCCAGATTTTTATTATGACTTGTATTATGAAATCGTGAATATTAGCAGTATTTCTTTCGTTCATTACATTTTTTTAAACTTCATATAATGAGGCATAAGATGTCAGTATTGTAGACGCAGATTCATCAAGTCCATCTTTTCCTTGTCCATTCCAAGCAAATTAAATATAAGAGCATAGTTTTGGTTTACAAATTTGGATAACCTTGACCGCTTATCTACATCACATTAGTCATTGTTTCTTTTTCTGATTTTTCGCATGTTATTTCTGGTTACAAAGTATCCTTATTAATTTCTTATAGTATTTGATTTGGAATGTCCATCCTTTCTTGGTCTGGTAGGCTTTCGTCTCCAAGATTTAAAGGAGCCATACTTCCATGTAAATACTAAGCTTGGTTCAAACATTTTTGGGAAATAAATAGATTGATCCTGAAATAAAGCAGGTTTTAAATCTTTTTTTGGTGAAGACGTACATGGCTGTGCTGTCAAAAAACCATGTGGCATAGTATAAAGAAATAAATTTGGATATTTTTTTACTTCTTTGTATATGGATGACGTATTAATTAAGGATGTTAAGTGGGCAAGAATCTCCACCTTAATGTAATAAATAGTCTTTGGTATACACCGAGCATGGTGTATTGGTCCAAAGAGCTTTATGTTGAGTTATCTTAAATTTGGAGACTGATAAAAAGTGTACATAGGTTGCCAATTCTCTATAGTCTCCTCAAGGCATTTTATTTTCAATCAGTATTTTGTTCAAAGCTTTTAATGTTTTTTCGCTGCTTGATTATTTGAAGATTGAGTTTATAATCATCTTTTCAAAGCTTGATTAAGTTTTTGTGAATGTTTTGAAATTCTGATTTTTTTAAATTGAACCCAAATTTAAAAAAAGTTTAATTGAGTTTATGTTGATGCTCGGAAATTCTTAAAAAATTTAAAATAGGTCGTCGGGCCAAGTCGTGATCCTATATAACTTTGAGATTTTTTATATGACACTCATATACATAATGTCTACATGTAAAATATAGCAAGGGTCGCTCTAGGAGTATGTTTAGACTACTACAGTATGTCCCAGAGAATCGTTATCGAATTTTGCCAAGCATGGCTTTTTCAAAAATTTCAAAAAGTAAAGGTTGTATGGAAATGAAAATTCACATATTTATTATGCAATAAATAAACAATTAAACCTCAAAGTGAGCCCCTTCATCATCAATCATGGCCTCGATCCTTGGCCTCAAGGCCTTACAGGTCCTCACTATGAAGTCCTCTGACATGCCAGCCAACCTTATCTCCACAACGTCCTTTAAGAATCCACATTTGCCTGAGGGGTGGCACAGGACTTCCTCTAAATGGAGCGCCATATCCCATATTCAAATGGATTGCAGTTAGGTCAGGATGGAAGTCAGAAGGCAAAAATCAACCAAATTTGCACTTTCACCACTTTTGAGTATCTTGGCCTTATGACCAGATGCGGAGTCTTGTTGGAAGACATATAATTGCTCTTGATGTAGTTAGCCTTCAAACATGGCAAGACCATTGTCTCCATGACTTGAAGTTCCTTTGAAATCAATGTGGTGACATTCTCTAACCATCGGATGCATTAGGATCATGGCAGAGGCTGGGTGTTTAGGGTCTTTAATAAGAGGCCCTTTCTCAACACAGAAGGCAAAGAAACGGTCATTCCTAGTATTCCTAGTTTGGTCCGCGGTCAAAAGTTTCTTGTCAGAAAAGATCCAGATGGTGGACGAGTGACTCTTCATCAAGTTGAGGAACTTCTGGCCTTTGATGACCCTGGACTCCATGCTGGCTTTTGTCTGGAGTTGACGGCGTCTACGAATGTAAGTGGTATATATATATATACACTTATATATATATACACTTATATCCGACCGGATATAAACAAGCATAATAGCATTATAATTAGTCTTATTAATATTATCTTGAAGTATCTTTCTCATACATATCTAAATTTATCCTTCATCTAATTGTGCTTAAATTTATTCAATGTCATAAAGTGACTCTAGGGAGATCTTGAGTCTTTGTTGTTACTTATTCATAAAATAGTTTCAACTTACCTAATAATTAATTTAATTTGAGCGTTAGTAACCAGAACGAAGATTTTCATTATGAGAATGCTTATTTAAAATAACAAACATGTTTAAGACATATTAAACATAGATAAACTTAAGTATATTATTGTACTATTGCACTATTTTAAACAAAGGGATTCTGACAAAGTATACAAACGAAAAAGTGCAAAAAGAAAATTTGAACCAGTTTAATATTTTAATGTAATCAAATAGTACAATAATATACTTAAGTTTATCTATGTTTAATATGTCTTAGTTTTCTTATTTCAAATCCCGCAACCATTGTAAATGGTCACCAAACCTAGCAAAAAATTGTAATTAAAAGCGCTTATTAATTTTTATTCATTTGCTAATATAGGTCGTTAAAATGATTAAACTAATAATACCTTAATTTAACATGATTTGCAAGGGTTTTGACTATAGGAATATGGTCTCTATTGCAGAATTTCATAAAAATCCAAGAAGTTATAGGCATCACTTTGAAATTAACCATTTTGACTACTTTTTCACCAGTTTTGAGATCATACCAGGATTTTGAATGGAAGGAAAATAATTTGAATGACCATTTTTTATTTGTTAATTCATCACGAACAAATATTATTTTATTAATTTTCTTTTAAACTTAATATACTAACGAAGAATCGTATTTAAAAATTGTACTCATCATAAAGTGACTGTTCCAAAAAAACTCAAAAATCAAAAAATGTGGATGTGCCACAGAAAAAGTAAGGACAGATTTGGATTCAGGAGGTCTCATTTTAGTTATCTATGTACATTTTGTTCAATCAAGGGAGATTGACCAAAATTTGTTGGCCTGTGTTATATAACACAATACTCATCAGTTGTTGGGCACTTTGATGTGTGGATAATATAATAATTGTAATTAAATTGCTCTGTACTTTAACTTTTTACTCATATGATTCTTTATTTACAAATTTTATAAATGGGCATACTCTTTTTGTCAATTTACAAATAGCTAGTTGCGATTAGAGCAAAAACTAGAAGTATAAATATTTATGGTCTTGTTATATTAATAAATTGAATTTACTTCACCCACTTTTCTTTGTCTTTATCAAAATTACTTTGAAGGCCACATGATAACGGGTCTTATAAGAGTTAATTGCTTAAAATCTATCATTAAACATGTACCATTTCAAAGAGTGATTCGTTCGTTTTCTTTTTAACATTTCCAACGCCACCACAAAAAAAATCCTTCATAAACAAATCTTTTTATTGAACAAAATAAAAGGTTTGAATGTTTTTTTAACGAGTCGTTTTTCAATATTTAATTCAATTATGTAGTAATATATGCAACTTTTTACATCGAATTTCTGTTAATCTATAATCTTCATAGTGTTATGACCCTAAACATTGTGAATTCCAATAATACATTTCTTCTTCCAAAAAACGAGGTCATCATTTATGATGTTGAAGTATTAGGATGGCAAAGATGAGACAACAAAACAAGCATGTGAGCTTGACATATATTCTAGGCCAACTGATTTTATTTACAAATATTAAGGGATGTGCAAAAACACTAACACATGCCTTTTGGTAACTTGTTCGTGAGTGGGACTGAAGATTTGGGAGACGAAGAAGAATGTACGGAATTCTGACTTTGTCTTGAATATTGAATTTGCAGAAGAGGTTTTAGAATGGTACACCCTGATCACACTGGAGAACTCTCCATTGGAGACCTGACTGAGGGAAGTCTCATAGTCTTTTATTCATAGCATATTTTCCCCAGTGATGAGAGAGTTGATTTTCCTGATTTCTTTGTGCAATTCTTTATCTCGAAACTCTTGAAACCATCTAAACATGAATATTTCATAAATATTAAAGGTTTCAAATCGGCAATTGTGCGATATTTCAGCTCTGCCTCCCATGCTGAGGCTTTCTTCCCTCACAGAAAGCGTAATTAAAGAAATCACACCGCCTATTCAATATAGAGTGCAATGTCTCAAAGTGGGACTTAAGGATCGCCATAGCACTTTTAAGAGCTCCCTTTTCCTCGTAAACAGAAGTGTGTTCGTTGAAGCTTGGCTTTATTAGAGAAGCAAGGTCGTGTCTTAAAAATCGGAGGAAAAGCGACCTATGGATTTCTTTAGAGCATGCACTGCATCAAAGTAAATCCGGAATGAGTCTTTCCAAGTGATGAACTCGGTCATTTTGGCGTCAAAGTGAAGGAGAGGAGGTTTTATCTTTTCTGCTATCCTCCTTGATCGAATGACGATATCTTCTTGGCATGGCTCCCGTTTTTATTTCATTTTTGCGGTTGCCTGTGTTGATGAGTGCGCAAGGGTTTCCTGTCCTTGAGCGATGATCCTCAGGACAGTCTGTGTACTGCCTCTTCCACGATTGAGAACTCTCCTTTGTATGGTGTAGCGTTGCAGGCGATTAAGGAATAACGCAGTGAGTCACTATGTTTTGCAATCGCTGACAACCGCCAAGGGATAATTTTAAATGATGAACCTTCCTTTCCTCAGTCTTGAATCCAGAGAGATCCATATTGTCATTCCTCACGATGTTTGTAAACAAAAACTAGGAGAAGTAATGTGTTGAGTGACGTATTGATTTGACGTCAGTGGTCTTTAAGGATATGCTGAGAGTTGACGTCTTTTCACAAAAATAAAGATAGGGTATATCCGTGAAAGATGGAGACATATCCATGGAAATGATGCGGTGATTACCCCTCCCTCGATGAGAGTTAAGGGTCTTTTACCGACTGCGCCATGAAGTATTAGGATAGAAAGATGAGACAGCAACACAAACATGTGAGGCTAACAAATATTGTAGGTCAACTGATTGTATCTACAAATATATAAGGGATGTGTCAGCGATTCGCAGACGAGCATCGTAGCAAGACGTTGTGCCTCAAGAAAGAGGGAAAGAATTCCAAAGAACACTTCAAGTCCTCGAGTAGGTGTCGAACGCATCGGATGGCAAAGACTAATCAGACCCAGTCTCTGTATCTTGTCCAGAGATTCTGTTGTCCTAGTGTTATATTGTGTGCCCAAATAAGAACCCATACTCAGGACAGGTCTTACAACACTAAGATATTCATATCATATCCCATTTGTTCCCAACTCTCCAAAAAGATGTTATTAACAGAGAGAAAATAGGAAATGCAACGCTTTTGATAGACAACTCGAAAATCAAGTTCAGGTATATCAGATGGATCGAAAATCATAGAGGGTTGGTTCTGGATTTGTTGTAACAAAAGGTGACCAAGTTGTGGAGGAAGCCTCTTTGACCCTCACTCCTCAAAACAGTGTTTTCCTCCAGGCAGAAATACTGGCAATAAAAGAGCCCTTTCTTGGATTAAGGGTAATCGTGAGAAGTGGTGCTACAGTGGATTTTGTATTTGGTCAGACTCCAAAGCAGCTATCAGAGCCTTGCGAGCGGTTGAGACGCGGAGTTTCTCTGGTAAGAGACACAAAGACTCTTTTGGGGTCGCTTGTTGCTGAAGTCCCTATCTCTTATGCTGGGTTAAGGGTCACAGTGACGTCACAGGAAATGAGGTGGCCGATATGCTCGCCAAAGCGGGAACAATGAAGCAACATCCTTCACAGATTGTTGGTACTCCTTTGACCTTTATTAAGGACAAGGTTTCTGCACATTACGTAGAGAAATGGCAGACACTTTGGTCAGGCTGAATTATTGTCGCCAAAAGCCGTGAAGTGATGCCAAGAGTTAAGCTGAATAAATTGAAACGTCTCTTGGACTTTTCCAAAGATAAGATTAACGTCCTTGGTACAGTTTTCGACGGGTCATTCTCTTCTGCGTCGTCACTATCATCTAATGCACCCTAAGTTAACCCGCTGTGTCGTGGATGTGGACTA